>FIZR01031276.1:0-11849 GCA_900060175.1 Ferrisia virgata
AAAAAAAAAAAAAAAAAAAAACATGTGTGAGAGGTTTCAGGTCTAAGGAGGTTAACTTAAAAATCATATTTTCAAAGAAACATTGGTAAAATGAATGCAGCATAGGTATGTGCTATTTAATAAGAAATCTACAACATAATCGTGCTCTTCAAGGGGGAGGGGGTGTTAGGTTACAAAATTTTCTAGCTGAAAGCATGCAACAGGGAATAATTCATTTTTAACTGATGGAAAAATGAAAAAAAAGTGTATAAAAAGAAATTCGAAAAAATTAAGGAATCCCAATTAATTCGCCTATATTAGTGAAAAATAGTCAATTTAAACGTAAAATTTAGAATATTTTTTGCCCTTACGGTAAACGCGGGCGAGGTCGCGTTCAAGTGATACACGTGTGTGAAGTTGAGAGTGGTTGAGAATTTCGCTTACATTGCACTTTTTACACAGAGACGTCGTTGGGGGAGGGGAGGGGGTTGTTGGGGGGGCGTCACAAATCTTCCTCCCCCAGCCAGTTGAGAGAGTTGGTAAAAAACTCGTTAATTGTAAAAAGTTGTACAAGAAATTGGTCCAGAAAAAAAAATGAAAATTAAGGCCAACTACACAAACTCACCAACATGAATTCAAAATTTACTTTGCTCGGGCACATCCAATCAACGAATATGAATTAAAAACTTCTAAAAATGCAATTTTATTACTAAAAAATCCAATTTTTTCAAAAGTTTGCCCCAGCTTCGCTCGGCCATAAAAATGTTTATTATTTGTTTCAATTTTGTGAACCGGAGCCCCAAACACAGTGCTTTCTGCACCATAGAAACCATGTATTTAATTTTGCAAAAAAAGTTGAAAAGTTGTTAAAAGTTATAAATTTTAGTTGAAAAATTTTTCATTCTACCCCGCCTGGAAGTTGACTTTGCTGTGTCCCTGTTTTTACTATTCATTTAGTACAATACACAGATGGGGGAAAGATGCTTCCTGCTTCCGTCGACCAAATACACATGGTTTTTCTGAGGGGGTACATTTTATGGGAGAAAAATGTTGACGAATTTAGCGAATGGGAACTCTGACGCATTTAACGCGGAGACAAGAAATGTTCCAAATTTTACATGGAACATTTTTCATCACTATAAATTTTGTCGTGCGTCGTATGATTTTGGAGTTACGAAGAAAAATTTCAATGGAGGGAGAGGTCAATCAAAATAGCCACCATTTTGCGAGTAGGGCCATGTTTTTTTTATATATATATATTTTTTTAGAACAACGACTAGAAATATTCCCTAAGACTTCCTATTCAAGAAAAAAATTATCCTGGGGGATCGAGGAGCTTCCAGCACCTCGACTAAATAACATATTCATCAATTTTTTTTGGCTTCTTTCAAATTTTTAAAATTCAAAAAAAAAACAAGAAAAATATAAATCGATCTACATGAAATTTTCAATCTATACAATACATGTAACTTAATAAAATTTTTGAAAATTTTCGTGCTCTCTGGACCCAGATAGAAAAATTCACATTTTTATTCGTATATTGCAACGAATGCAAAATGGGTTGGGGAGGGTCAAGGATTACGATGGAAGGTTTCTACATCAAGGGTAACATTTTGGGCCATTTTCAAAGAAATTTGAGTTTAAAGACAATTTCACCAATTTTAGAGGGGTGTGAGCGTTATGTAGAACTTTTAAAACCTCCCAACTCTCCTCCTACAACTCGTAAGAAAAAATACCAAGAACAAAAGTTGTAGGAAATTTAGAGTAGAACAAAATAGTACCGAACCATTTTTACCGTAAAAGTAATTTCTGAGGAGATATAGCAGAAAAATTAAAATTTCGGAGAGAATTTACCCCCTCCCCTCCCCCTCGGCGGACAATGCACACATCCTGTAGATCGGGACCTTCAGCACGTGGTCCAGAGAGCTGTTTCCAACGTATTCGTGAGAAAAATCATTGTTCGGAATTTTTAGTCTAATTTTCTATGTCACATTGTCAATGAAAACAAGGCCATTATAATCTATCGATCAACGGTGCATGGAGAGGGGAGGGGGAATACCAAGAAAATTCATTTTGGGGTCCTAGAAGACCATTAATACGATTTTCAGCCATGTCAGATACTTATATCTTGATTATGAATGGAAAATTTAAAATTCTCTGATCAATTTTCTAACAACTACTCTAAAAAATAACACAAATATTGTACATACCTCACGACTACGCTGTAATATTGAATTATATACAAATAAGTACTTCGTAGTGGAAGTAGTATTATCCCGAAAATACGTATCCGAGTCTTCGTTGATATTGTTTAATTTGCTAAATTTTTTCGCACGCAAAATGATATTTTTTTGATCCATGATGAAAAATATATCATTGTCGAAAACGCTGACACTTCGAATACCCCGAACTGTCATAACCTGCGGACGATTATTCCATTTCGTAAACAAAATACACCAATTGTGAGGAAAAAGAAAACAAGTAAAAGTGAACTCGATTAAAATTACTTACCTCTTTAATTTCGACATCAAATGATATTCGTTCGATTTTGGCTTTCGCGGACACAAATGCCAACAGATACAACTGATTTTGCAATTCGTCAACGAAAATTGACACGTTCCCTTTATACATATCGTCTACAAAAGTGGTTTCGTCAGATCCATCCATATTTGATTTTTTGACCAATGTAACATTCTGAGAATCTATGAAATGTGCTTGCAGATAAAACATCCATCTATATAATACGAAAAGAATTCGGATAAATTTGACGTTACTGCTTGAAATTTAAATTATACTCAAGTACGAAGATAGTTACCCAGATTTAGGAGCCAAAGATACGTAATTAATACCGCAGCATTTGAGTTTCGTGCAAATACGTCCATCACCGGTGCACACCGATAATGTGCCATTACTCGTGAAATACACGTTATTTGAAATATAATCAACCGCAATTGAGGTTACTGGTAAATCTGGTAAGATGGATTTACGATTTTACAATTCGAATTAATGTAGAAAAAAAAAATGAAAATGCCAGGTACATACCTGTTTCGATAAACGACTCTGATTTCATAGTGGTATTAACAGATGACTTGAAAATACTACCTTTATTATTCGGTAGTAATGTTGCATAATAGAAATATTTACTCGAACCCGATAAAGCTGTACAACTATGAACGTCACTTTGAAGTATTGTCGATTTATTGGTTGTAATATTGAGAAATTTTATTCTCAAAAAAGTCGCGTAAAGAATACCGGTCGCGTACCAGGCTGAAACAAAAAAAGGTGTATTTATTTGTACGTATCAATATTATTAGCAATATTTACCTTGCCCATTTATTAATAGAAATATCAATTATATAGTCTTAATTAAAATAGGTAGGTACCATCGTTTCTACATTCAGCACCCCTCGTACCATTTACAGCGTGGTAACCTACGTAACACGAGCATTGTACTTTATCCTTGAATTTAATGCAACGCTGGTCACATGAAGAACTGCCAGTACAAATTTCAACATCTGAAAATGAAATAATGTCATTAGAATTTCCATCGCTATACGTTTCGAATTAGCGCCAGTGTTTCCATTCGAGTAAATCTACAAGCTTACTTTTACATAACTGGTTCATATTTCTATCATCCGAATTGCAAAAACATTGGGGTCCATTGACAGTTGGGAAATATGCGTGGAGACATTTTCTTTGGAGATTTTCATCTGAAAACAAATTCTAGGTATAGAAATTACAACGCCTATTTCATATTCCTGCGCCAGGAGTCGTCGAAATCGAGATAGGTAAGTAGCATAGACCCGAAATACAACGAACCCACTCGAAGGCCTACTTTTTCTCATAGATGGCGCTGCACAGTAATCTGAAAATTACATCAAATGAGCAACTTCAAAATTTTTTAGATGAAAATATTTCCTATAAATTTTGTCACGTACACATTTCGCCTATTTCCGTTATTGAAGGGGTAGAATTCGTTTGAATTTTATTAGTTCCTTGAAATGATCAAGATAGGCAAATTTTGTATATTATCAAAAATGCTGCAGAAGTTGCCTACTACAAAGTACACACAATTTGAGCATATATTCTGTTTTGAAAATTTTACATTGTCCCAAGTACCCTCATGTAAAATTTTGAGAAGGAAAATTTTTTCTAAATCTTGGTTTTGAATAGTGAATCTTGTGGTAGGCAACTTGTGCTGAATTTTTGGTTGCATACAAAATTTGCCTATTTTGATTATTTGAAGGAGGAGCTTATTAAATTCAAACAAATGCTGCCCCTTCACTATCGAACATAGGTAAAATGTGTACATGACAAAATTTGTAGGAGAAATTATTGTCTACAAGGTCCGTCACTTGGGCTGATGATCGGATCGAAATTTTAAAATTGCTCATTTGTTTAATTTTTGATGCATGTAGGTAGAGTGCCACCTTTGGGGAAAAGAGGGCCTTCAAGTGGGTTCGTTGTATTCGCGTCCATGTGTATTGTGTACTATAGATCTATGTTAATACTTATCTCGATTTCTATGACTCCTGCGGCAAGTTAAATTCTTAATTATTTTAATTTAGGTGACTTAAACGTAAAAATAAATTTAAATAAAAAGCATTCAGCTTACCATGTATCGAACAATTACTATTCTCATCGGAGCAATCGAAACAATTGCAATAACCATCGCAGGTGTACTCTAAATCGAGACACCTTAATCCATCACGACATAAGAATTTTTCAACGCTTGTACAATTCGTAACGTTAATTTCATCTCCTAAATTTTAGGCATTCATGAATGTAAAATTATAATATTACGAGTTTTTAAAATATCTATAACCTGCTACAGACGTCATAGTGCTGAAAAACAGCATCAGCATAGATGTGTAGAACGGACAGGATGAATTTCGCTATGACAGTCTGATCCCTCCTCTTTCCCCATCTGAAAACTTGACAAATGAACAGTTTCAGAATTTTGATCTGATTACCAATCCGATTGGTCAGAAGTTGTAGACAAAAATTTTTCTTACAAATTTTGTCATGTACATATTTTGACTATCTCTATTATTGAAGGGACAGCATTCATTCAAATTCTATTCGACCTTCAAATAATTCGAGATAGGCAAATTTCGTAAATAACGACAAATACTGCGGAAGCTGCCTCGTAAAAGGTTTGCTATTCAAAACCACGATCTGAACAAATTCATTGCTTTCAAAACTACACATTTTTCTCAACCCCCCCCCCCCCTGATCAAGAGCTCTTCATCATAAATTCTTTGCTTTCAAAACTACACATTTTTCTCCCCCCCCCCCCCCCCGGTAAGATTTTGAAGACAAAAAAATTATTCAAATCGTGGCTTCGAATTGTGGACTTTGTAGTAGGCAACTTTTTTTTACATTTTTTGTTGTGTACAAAATTTTCCTACCTCGATAATTTTGTACGTAGAGGCTTATGAAATCCGAACGAATACTGTCCCTTCAATAGTGAAGATAGGCAAAATATACACATAACAAAATTTAAAGAAAACATTATTGGGTACAAGGTCTTTTATTGCGTACAAAATTTGCCTACCTCGGTTATTTGTACGTAGAGGCCTATGAAATCCAAACGAATACTGCCCCTTCAATAGCGGAGATAGACAAAATATATACATAACAAAATTTAAAGAAAACATTATTGTGTACAAGGTCTACCACTTGGATTAGTGATTAGATGGAAATTCCGAAACTGATAATTTGTTAAATTTTTCGATGCCTGTACGACGCTCTATCTTCGTGGAAAAGGAAAGTGAGGGCTTCGAGCGGTACCGTTGAACTCGCATCAGCCCTTACCACACATCTATGCTAATGCCATTTTTCAACTCTACGACGTCTGCGGCCTGATGTAACAAAGAATATCGAAAATTCATTACCGCAATGTTTTTCATCAGCGCCATCTTCGCAATCCACGATGGTGTTGCATCGTGCGGTAATATTATGACAAGCACTCCCGCATGTGAATTTTTCTTTTCCACAATACGACTGTAAAAGATGGGTGTTTTTGAAAAAATTATACCCGTCAGTTTTAATGAAATCAGCACGTCGCTGCGTATTTATACGTTTACGATTTAATTAAATTGTCCAAGCGCTACTTACTCGTCTGCATCCGTAATCTTCGTCTTCTCTGTCAGAACAATCTCTGCTACCATCGCAATAGTCGCTATCGTGAATATACTTCTCAGTACTATGACATCGAAAAGTTTTCGATAATTCTGTGCCGCTGCATATCTGAAATAAGCAGCTCTTAGGAACCATAGATAGGTCAAACAAACAATAAGTGAAATAGGTTCGCGAATTACCTGACTAATTAAACACAAGAGGAAGAATAGTTCACAGGTATTTACGAAAGCGTCCATCTGATTGAGCTTTTTTAAAAAGTTGACAAAATTCACCACCGTAAAAACGTAACAATCGAAATTCGAAATATACAGAACATATAAAAAACTCCTTCTCCACGAAACGTTGAAAACGAAATACATTCGTAATGTGAAATTAACAAGTCACTACACTCAGTTTTGTTGTCAAAAAAATCAAGTATTGATAAAATTATTTTGGGAGGAAAATTCCCCAGGGAATTACATAAAACAGATAATGTGTACTAGATGCCTGCAACGCCTACAATATTACGCGTAATTACCGCCTTTTGTTATCACAAGCTTTTCTACAAGCAATCTACACGGGTACGTAGGTAGTAGGTACCTATACCTACCTACCAACCCTACCTAGGTAAGGGGTAAACTACTACGCGAAAGCTCAATAAAAAGACCTCCCCAGACCATCCTGATACTATAGGCATAGAGAACATGTTCGTAGTTGATTTGGTATCAAAGTAAGTCGAAATTTCGCACTAAATCGGAAAATCATTATCATTTTTCATTTCAACCTCCTCCCCCCCCCCATAGAGTTCTGCCCACAACTTGAATTTGAGGGGGAAACTGAAGAAGCGATACTATTCAGATTAAATGTAGTTGGAATTTACGCAAATCAGATCATTGTGGCTGATTAGTTTCAACTCTCAGTGTACCTTGCCCCCCCCCCGCCCCAGTGGAAATATAATAAAAACATTCATTTAAAAACAGCAATGCGACATATCGAAATGGTTTAAAATTTCGCGCTGAGTTCAAAAATGGTGATAATTTTTGAATTTGATCCCCCCCGGGTAGGAAAATTGAATAATTGACCCCATTAGATGAAACGTAATTACAATTTACACACGTCAGACTGTAGCAGTCGATCAGCTCCAATTTTGTAGCGTGTATCAACTCGGAAAAAGGCTTATACCCCGCGCAACTCCCACCCCTAACGCATCATACCCGACGAAAACATTTGTTTTATAACATATCCGTGTAACGTATCAAAATGCATTAAAATTTCACGCCAAATTCAAAAATCGAAGTAATTTTTCAATTTGACTAATCCTTTCTTTTTTTCCTTTATTAACAAGTGCTGAAGAAAATCGAAAATGCGCCTACCAATATAAGATATGTAATCTGTAATTCATTCCAAATTAAACGTGAATAAAATCTGGCAATGGGTTTGTAATTGTATGTATCGTAGATCGTACGACATATATTTTTAAAAATTATGCCCAACATAAGTTTGAACATACCTATTAAGTATTTTTATCGTAAATGTACGCTTTGATAGATACATACGTATGTCATGTTTTTATTTTAATTCGGTGAGGAGGGGCGAGGGGTGGATAGGGGTTGGAAATTTAAGGGGGGAGAGGTATGCTGAGAGTTGAATCTAATCGGTCACAATTGTCTGATTTTCGTAAATTCCAATTACACTTTATCTAAATAGTGTCACGGCTTCAGTTTCCCTCTCGAATTCAAATTTGGGGACACAACTCCAAGAGGGGGGGGGGGTCGAAGTCAAAAATTATGACGATTTTTGGATTAAACGCGAAATTTTAACCTGTTTTGATATATCACATTGCTATTTTCGAGGAAGTATTCCATGGCTTAATTTTGTGTGTGTGTGGGGGGGGGGGGTGACCAACCGATTTATTTTCATTACTTCGTATTGTACAAGAATTTTTCGCCCATTTATGTGGGAATCGACTATAAATAGTTTTATTCAACAAAATTAACGAGTATTTTTCGATTCTCACCTATATTTCGCGTAAAAGAGGTGTTTTACTGTCAAAAATCGCCCAAAATGCATACAAATTGCACTTAAAGGGCAATAGATTGCAATTGTGCAGGTTGCAACGGAAAAAAAATACATATTCGATATCGGGAGAAGTACGTCATCCCAAATCCATCGTTTTTTTTTTTTTGGTTCGAACTATGTCCCCTAAATCACCGTTCTAGGAGTTCATCCCCCCGCCCTCCCACTGTGCAGGGTTAAAATTTAGAAATTGCATTTTTTCGAATAAGAAAGATAGTGCCAACATTTCGGCAGCTCTATTTTTTGATTCTCAAAAAAGGGTTTGGATCATGGACTATGAGGGGATACAACGGTTTTTTAATGGTGAGATGAGATATAGAATTTTTTGTTGGGAAAAATGTAGTATAAAAAGAGCTTGGTTATTTTGAATTTCACCCTTTAAAAATTAAGTAAATAAGAGACATGAATAATGGGATTGAGATGGAAAAAAACGTACGTTGGATTTTGAGCATTTCCCTGATAATATTTATTTTGAGGGAGGAAGACACTCCGGTTGATGATAGAGAAGGGGTCCTCAAATTAGCTTATTTTGGAAAAAAACTTCATTTTTTTCGATTTTGGCTCACTTACGTACCTCTTTTTTAAACTTCAAACGGTATATCCAAAAGGTGCGATTTTAGTTTTCACGTCTCCCTGAATAAAATCAAATATCAAAATCGACTGAAGAAGAGAGTAAACGTTTTAGATTTGAGGTTTTTGATTAAAAACTCACGTTGAAAGACGATTATGAAAGATTTTTGCATCTCATGTAGGTAAATTTTCAGATTTTTTCAATTTTTAAATATTTATTATTTATTTTTTCAACTGTTTAAAATATTTTCTACTATTCAATTTTTTTTTTTACTTTTTTACTGTTTTATCTTTTTTTTATTTTTCAATTTTTCTCATTCTTTGATTTTTTTGATTATTTTTATTTCAACTTTTTTAATTTTTCAATTTTTTAAAATAGGCATATCTATGTCAGTAAACCGCCCAAAAAAAATCACTTTTTCGGGACTGCAATGAGGATAAAAAGTTGAAACTTTTACAAGACACGTCTCGAAGGTTTTCCAAGGCTACAAAACGGATTTTGTTGGCGGTTTCATAAGGTTGGATCGGACCCCGTCGATAAATCCTTCGTTGATTTTAAAATACGTGCTTATAACGAATTTTTCAGGAGCATTAATTATACACGTGGCTTCTTTTCACAATCGCATAGTATACCTATTACCTACCAGGAACGACATGAGCCTAGTTAACAATAAAAAAAAAAAAAATTATACATATTTGTGATTCGTCAGCATGAACACTAAAGTGAAAAAAATCTTAATTTCAGTATACCTGACTCTACGCAACCTGGCCTTTTCTTCGAGCCCCGGTTCATCGAAACCCTGTGACGTTGAATGTCTGTAAAGTGAAGTCATTGAGCTGAATTCGGCCTATTTTAATTCATTTGGGTCAATCAAGGTTTCTGTGTATCTGGATTTTGGAACGATTCCTAAAGAGTAAACAATACAACAAATTAGAAACGTGCAACTTTGATAACAGTATCTACAACAATTATTAAGGACAGAGACGTACATCACATCGGACTGAATTACAAATGCACAATGGGAATAGTTTGTGTAGATTTAATTAATTAGTTAGAACGAGATAAGTATAATGTAATAAGATATAGGTCACTTTTATCTTTAAATAACACCTTGAAAAATTCGCAATGCTAATTTTCTTTTTTTTTTTTTCGAATTATAAAGTCAAGAAATACGCCTTAATTTTATGGAATAATTTTCTCACATTTGGAAAAATTATCAACATCAATATTTAATATTTATAATCAAGCGAGTATTATTATTATTATTACATTTTAATATTTTTTCAACATAAAATTATAGGTAACTGTTGAAAGGTATGATAATTAATTATATATACAAGTAATATTTTTATATTTTCACTCTTCTTGTTGACTCATATCCCATCTCCGGTCAACTTTATTTCGTTGCAAAGCTCGTACAGTGTGATAATATTGATACCAGCTTCGCAAATTTTCCTCCGGGAGCAAGTAGTAACCAGCTAATACTGCAGTTGCCACTATAGCAAAAACTACAAAGCAGGAGACGACGAGAGAAGGACCGCGTTCCACGTTTACTACAGGATCACCGGAGCACCAACGATTAGTGCGAGATGGAGTAAAATTATCACACATGCAAGTACGATCGAGGATGAAATTCGATAGTTTTGCAGGTTTTAACAGGCATAAACCGTAGCATGGCGAATTAGAACACGGATTCTGAAAAGGTACAAAAATTTGACTTCATTTATAATTAATGTGCGAGATCGATACGTATTTTAGATAAGATTTAGATCTGGCAGGATCGCATGATTAATATGGTAGTGGGTAGGTACGTGCTTTTTAGAACAATTAGCAAGTTATTGGCCAGTTTAGCTACATTTTGACGAATTTAAGCTCATTTTTAACCCTTAAAACGCAAGGTAGAAATTCGCAACATAATATAATGTTTGACATACCAGAAATTTTACATGATGATGTAATTTTTGACATCGTTATTAAAAATGTCAATTTTTACATCGTGTTGTAAAATTTTTTGCATCAGATATTAAAAATTACTGAACGTTGTGATTTAAACAGAGTGGTTCGTATGAGTTGTAAAATATTGAAATCTCGTCTTTTGCTTATCAATTGAAGTTTAAAAAATTATACGCCTGATGGGTGTCAAGATGTGTCAACCTCTTCCTTAGTGAATTATTCGCTACTTTAGGAAGGCAGGATTTCACCTAAACTTGACTATTTTGGATCTTTGGTGTAAAAACTGGTCGAGGAATTTTATGGAACAAGCCCAAGTCAGACACATTAGAAGTATTCAAACATTTTTTTTATCTTTTTGCTTGAAAATAAGGATGTTCCTGCATCGAAAATATTCACTTTTTACAAATTTTATCACCTCTTATTTAACACCAATCAACGAAGTTTTCATTTTTTTTAATATGTTCAACAATAAATAATAATCGATTTATCAAAATTCTGACTAATTCACAAAAGTTAGAACAATACGATTTTTAGACTAATTTTCAATGTCACATTGTCAATGATAACCAAGCTATGACAATCTATCGACCTACGACGGAATGAGAGGCGGAGGAGGGGGGGGGATAGCAGACCATTAGGAACATTATTGGTCAAGTCAGATATTTATTACTTCGATACAGTTCAAAATCGCCATAATTCGGTCAATTGGCTCAATTTTGCAGCGGATTAGATATATATGAATGGGGATGACCTTGGGTCGAAATTCAGTTATGCCCAAATTTGGAGGGGGGGTGCAGATGGTGTCCAAAAACGCAAAAATTGTTTCTTTTTGAGCCAATCGATAGAGAATCTCAAATTGTAAAGCATATCCAAAAATCAACCTCGTAGGTCAATTAGGAGGTGAGAACTGAGGGTTTGTACTTGAAAAAGGGCTGTTTCTCCCTTACCTCGCCATCAAATTGATTTCGGAAATAGAAATTCGGCTCTAGATATGCTTTTTAGTGGTTTCAATTTTTCAGCCTCATTGCATGCCCTTATAGCTCCTAAAATGAGGGTTTTCGCCGTTTTGTTCTCAAACACTAGAATCATTTGCTCTGCTCAATACAGACCAAAATTGCTCAAATTCGATCAATCGGCTCAGTTTGAC
>FIZR01031282.1:0-15246 GCA_900060175.1 Ferrisia virgata
TAGTTAACGATGAAAATTCAAAAATTTCATCAAAATAACTAGAAAATGAGAAAAACATGTTTTTAAATGATTTTCTTCGTAAAATGGAATAATAAATAGAAAAATGTCACTAATTCTTTTCGTTTTTAATTTTTTTTTTTTTGAAATCAAAAATTCGAATATCAACTAATTAAATGTAATGATAAAGAAATTTGAAAAATTAATCAAAAGAACTACTAAAATAAGAGCAAAATAATATGATTTTTTTTTTATTCATTACTTCAATTTACAAAGAAAATCATTTTAAAAACGTATTTTGCTCATTTTCTAGTGTTTTTGATGAATTTTTCGAATTTTTATCTTTACATTTGATAATTACCCAATCGTATTTTTACTTTCAAAAAGAAATCAAAAATGAAAAAAATTGGTTTGTTTTGCTTATTACTATTTTATTAATTCAGTTCTTAAAAATGCTTAAAAAATAACGTTTTTTCAGTTTTTATTGAGATACTTATTACATTTCAGGAATATCTCTCAAATTTCACCAAATTTTCACCTAAAATTTTTTTTTTTATTTTCTGAAAATGATTGGATTTTTTATTGTCTAAAATATTGATCCTTTTCAAAAATCGTGTAAAACTTCTCATTTCATAGAAAAAAATTAAACACGATGAAAAGATTTTCATCTGAAAAAAAAAAATAATAAAACATCATCCAATAGGATTTTTTATTTCCTAAAAGATTGGTTGGTTCTTTTCAAAAATTGTGCACAACTTATCGTTGTTGAGTGAAAATTCAAAAACCCCAAAAAGAAGCATATGGCTCATATAATATAGGTACAAAGGTACACCAATAACGTCACACTCGCTAGTGCAGTGAAGGGGGAATTGGTCCCGGCGTTTTGCAGGTTAAATGGACTACTGGGTAACCTCTAGAAAGTCTATAGATGTTGCATTTGGACTTCTCACAGGTGACGTCACAATCAGTCGATGGGCGAAACTGAAAAATAATTACCTACTTGGTTTTTGGTGTAACCTCTCTTTACTGTATGGTTGTTGGATTATAGAGAGTCTTTTTTGGGGTCGAAATTTATTTCAGTTTTTCGATTTCGAATATTTCGACCATATCGCAATTATATAATGTAAATTTTTTACGTTATATTATATCGATCAAGGCACGCAACATATACAATAACCATCGAGTAGGCAGATTGTTCGCGATGATTCACAACGCTACGCTTAGCTATAAGAACGACCTTGAGGTACGATGATGCTGAATCCGAATGAGTATCATGTAACGAATAGATGTAGGTATCCATCTACATATATATATATACGTAGACATATACTATATAACTTGCATACATATTTATATTACACAATCTCGAAACACACGACGACGATGACGAGCGGATAAAATATAATGTCGATACGGGCTACGCACACACACACACACACACACGATATAGAGAAAAATTCCTCCGTATCCGATTTCCAATAACACATCCGGTGCGATATTCCAACGTTCTTATGATGTTGGATAGGTCGCGGGTCACCAGCTCGCCACAATGTATGATAATCGACGATAAATCTGACGCTATAAAAATCGACTCTTGGAAAAATAATCCAAACTGATAACAAATTCGGAAAATTTTTTTACAAATATCGAAATCACGCAGATAATAAATACTATATCGAAATGATTCATTCGTTTGTCAGATTTACCAATAATAAAGACGCGTATTCTGCAGGAAAAATATAGAAAGGGGGTGTGTACTTTATCGTAGAAATTGTAATGGAAATGATAATTAATTTTTAAACCAATGTTCCGAACTGTCAATATACATACGTCGTGCAGTTCATCATTCTATGCTAGATTTTCCACTCGGTCACTAGTTTTGAAAATTCGTTTACAAGCCGAAAAAATTGTACCAGTATTATGACGACAACAACGTAAACATGACTCAAAATCTGTAGGAAAATGAGATGGAGTTTGCATGAGCAAAATATTCGATATAGATGACCTCGAGGTGTAGCATAATTTTTTCGTGACAAATGAAATTATCACGGATATGTTCGATATGAGTCAAGTTTAATGTCTGGAATAAGTATTCTTCGAGTCAGCTTCCCAAGACTTTGAAAAGGTATTCTCGGATAAGTACAGCGAACTAAATGCCCTTGATCTCATGTTTTAAAAATGTTCACGAAACATCAATTTTAGGGCCACCCTCCCCCCCCCAACACCTTGTACAGAATACCGGGAACTTTTTTTTTAATCTCTACTCACACGTATTTGAGGAAAAATTATGATTTTAATACGAATATTTAGTAGGATGATGATGGGTCTATTAACATGAATTTCTCCAAAATTTTTCATCCCCAGAGGGGGGGGAGCATTGACAAAAGAAAACTTTGAATTGCCCCAGCTGTTGACCCTAGTACGGGGGGGATAAAATCTTTCCCGCTAAAGTACGTGTTATAATCACTATAATTTTTAGACATTTTTTCAATTTTCCTTAAAATTTAACCAGTTTTCAAAAACTCAAAAAATTCTCAGATGACGCATTTTTCTGCGAAATAATTGATAACACGATAAAAATGAATAGAAGTGAAGTTGTTCAGCGTGAAATTGCATATCAGATTTCGTCATTAAAATTTTGGCTGAGAAACATAATTACAAAATTATGGGCATTGGCCCATGGTGGGGCGGGTGGGGAGGGGGGCTAGAGGGTCAACAATACGAACGAAAGGTTAGAACGAAAAATAAATACCGGATTCGTGCCCAACGTGTCTGAATTAATCGGAAAACACTCCTCCCCTAATATTTTGACCCACTTTTAACATTGGAAAAAAAATCTCAATTTTGTTCAAAAAAGTCAATTTACTTCAAGTAGGGCAGCCACTTCCATATTAATACCAAACAACAATTTATAACGAAAGAGTTTTGAAATTTTGTACATTTATCGATGCAAAATTGTAGGAAAGTCGCACCGAACTTTCGCGGACTCGTTTTTGAAGCCCAGGGACACCCCCTCTCCCAAATATGGGGCAATACCTAGGTTGGTCGAATAGATTTTTTTTAGAAGTTTTTTCGATATTCTGGGCAAGGAGAGAAGGGGCGGAGGAAAACTTTTTGGCCCTGAAATTTTTTTTAGGGACACCTCATGATGTTTCGTGAAAATTTTGTAAATCAGAGATTAAGGGCATTTCGTTATACTTATCGGCGCATTTTGGATTCGATGAGCAACTATCCTCGAAATACCAAATAAACTTATTTTTTTGAACAAGAAAATCCGGTTAATAAAATCAGGATGGAGTGTTACAATTTTGGTTTTTTCTTTCGAAAGTTTGACAAGGTAGCGAAAAAACCTGCAAAATGACGTCAAATGAACGTGATAAAAATTTAGGGTCTCTAGCTTGATCCTAGAAACCTCCCAAATTGTATTAAAATTATTTTTTTTTAAAATTCATCTGCATTGAAAACGAATATTTAGCCTGATTTTCTACGTCATATTTGTAATGAAAACTAGGCTATTACAGGGGATAGAACGAGGGGGGGGGGAGGAGATGATATCAAAAAAATTCGTTAAACCATTCTTGGCGATGTTTTATATCAATTATTTTTTTCCCCCGGAAAATCAAAATTAATTACTCGGCACGATGCGGACCAAAATTACTCAAAATTTGGTTAAAAAGCTTCAGACTGACGGCGGATAAGACATAGACGAGTGGGGATAACATTGGGCAAAAATTCAGCTATGTCGAAATTACCGGCGAACAGGTTGTTTATGAGCAAATCGATAGAGAATCTAATGATTGGGAGGGGAGTTATAGGAGCTTTTCCCTTTTTTAACCTTGAAAAAAGGCAATCCACCCATATCTGCCCGCTAAATTGAGCTAGAAAGTTGAAATTTGGTATGTACTCGTAGATTTAGCAGGAGTTCTACATGTAGCTTTGGGGGGCTGCTCGAAACAGACCAAAATCGCTCCAATTCGATCAATGGGTTCATTTTTGCGGCGGATTAGATATATATGAGGGTGGCTGACCTTGGGTCAAAATTTGGTTTTGCCTCATTGGAGGGGGGGGGGTGCTGAGGGGTCAAAAATACAAAAATTATTCTTTTTTTAACTAATCGATAGAGAATTCAAAGTTGTATAAAATATCCAAAAATCAACCTCCTAGACCAATTAGGAGGGGAGACATGAGGGTTTTTCCCTACTTGACCTTGAGAAAGGACTGTTTCTCCCCTATCTTCCCACCAAAATGAGCAAGGAAGTTGAAATTTGGTATGTACATTCAGTAGGGGCTCTGGCTGTGCTCTTTGGGAGTTCCAACTTTTCAGCTCTATTTCACCCCCTCACAGTCCTTTCAATTATCATGATTGTGATATGCGACGAAAATCAGGCTGAAAAAGCATGGCATTGCGATGCTTTTTTTTTTCAATTGGTACAAAAATATTCGAAAAAAATTTTTTCTTTTCAATTTTCATTTTAATTTTGAATTTAAATCAATTGGAAAGCCCCTCAAAGGTCAAGTCAGGGAATGTTTGGTGGAGTATAAGAGAAAGGTGTAAGGGGAGTAAAAATTATAAAATTGCAAATTTTCAACTATAAAAAACAAAAATTTAATGGTCATTGGATTTCCTAATTGATTACAGAGTATAAAATGGATCAGGGGGCATATTTTTGAAACATCTACTCGAATAATGATTTCATTTACATAACACTTTCAAATTGTCCAAACGTCATCACCATTACGATAATGAGAATTCTACGTGGGGGGGAGGGGGGTGACAGAAGAGCAGCAAAAAGATGACCTTTATACCTGGCGACTTTTTAATCTCGTCACATTGGTTAAACACAGGACAAGACAGTCCAATGATAAAAGAAAAACTTACTCGTTTGTACTTCTAATTTCAATGGTAAAAATTAGTACTCACCTAAAACAAACAAAAAAAAAAAATATTCACAGATTAGTAAATGTTTGCGAGTAATTTCATTATTTATAATTTAATTATTTTTATTCCATATGATAATAATCATAATTTCTATGTACTCGTATTAAAAAACTGAAAGATGTGATAAGATACTGGGTCTAGAAAGTCGAAACCCCCAAAAAGACACATTCATGTACACATTTCACATTTCAACTTCCTAGCTCAATTTGAACAGGAAATAGAAGAGGACCAAGAGAAAAACCCTCGTATATGCCCTCCCAACAGATCTAGGTGGCTGATTTTTGGATATGTTACGCAACTTTGTATAGTCTATCGACAAGCTGAGAAAGGAACAATTTTCAAGATTTCATCCTTTCAGTACCCCCTCCCCCAAATTTGGTCACAACTGAATTCTGACTCGAGATCATCCCCACTACACACAATATCCAATGACCCACCAATCGAAGCCTATTTCCCAATTTCGATCGATTTTGGCCAGTATCGAGCTGAGCAGATAATTTTTTTATTTTTGGGGAAAAAAATAAAAATAAATTTCCAAACATGGCCAAAAACCACGTTCGTAATGGTTTTCTATGGTCCTAAAACGGATTTTATTGATGAGCCCCTCCCACCCCCAGGTCGATAGATCACAAACAGCATGGTTTTCATTGGCAATACTGCACAGAAAATCAGGCTAAAAAGATTCGAGGGAAGGTACATTGTTGAATTTTTTCCTATTACAGCATACTTGGCACATTTTTGGCAACATTTTCATATCAAAGGTAACACGTAGGACGACTTTGGTATTAAATACAATTTCAGCCATCCTGACAGGAAACACCCTTCGAGCTAAATTAACGTAAAAAGTATCTAGCAGATAATTCAACCTCTTAAAAATAAATTCGAGGTAGACATTTTCATTAAAATACTTTAACGAGTAATTCGTGTATATTTCAAGTATATCTCGAAGATTTTTAGGGGATACTGTTTGGAGCTTGGAGGGACATTTTTTTTTTCAGGCTGTAGATTTGGGAAGAAAAATTGAAACCTTTTTCTGACCCATATTACACGCGAGTGGCACACCAATCAACCTACGTCTTTGAAGTTGGTTCACTTTAAAATTAACGAAGTGAAGCTGGCCACGAATGAGAAAATTATTTTAGACCAGACAAAGTACGAAGGAAGGAAATACCTATTACCTGTACAAATACATGCACACACACACACACACACACACACACACACACACATACACACCGTAGATTGCCTTATAATTACCCAATTCGTAGTAAATAATCATTAGATGGAGCCTTCGTATAATTCTTTTCAATTCCGAGAATAGCCAGCATTTTTATTTGTCATTTTTCGCCAGCCAACGACCCCGCGACCCATACGAGTAATCTCGCACGCGACAAAAACTCGATTAATTATTACAACTAAAATTTCCCGAATTTCAATTTCTCGCAAAGTAGTACATACGTATTTTTGTAAATGAGCCAAAAAAAAAAAAAAATACACCCAAAGGGTATACACATATACGTGAATGTGTAGTGTAAAAAGACTAATTTTCTACGCGAATGCATCGTAACATCCACATCGTTCCTTCGTCTTATTCTTCTTCAACAACAATTATAAACCATAAAGTACCAAAGAAACGGTACAAATGGTACCACGACATAGACACAGGAAGAAGGGCAAGGGCAACTTTGACGTATACATCTTTGCGGTTATCTTCGTCATCACATAAGAGTGACCAAATTTCGTAGAACTGACACGACATCGACACAATAGTGCTCTATTCGTCCAACACACGTAAACAGAGAGGAAGAGAGAGAGAGAGAGAGACAGAGAGGATCAAAGATAACCATCATCATGACGATTGCACACACCTGCACCTGAATGAGGATGAGGAAGCACATCGCATCTGGTTCGATTTTTCGATTTCGTTTTTTTAGTCGCCATCGACCAACGTAAGCGATGAGCACTTTTTTTTTGACACATTTACAAAAAAAATAATAATATCGATAAGAGGGCGATTATTGCTCAATATGCCTCGATGACGTAATTATAATATTCGACGTAAGCATAAGCACCGAAGGTATCTACGTAAGATACGTAAATACCAACGGAAATCGTCATCGTTACTGTATCCACCCTCCTTCTGCTCGCCTCTTCTAAAATAATAACAACTTGACGATAAGATATTTTCTACGAAAATCGCATCCCTTTGATCAACGATATATGGTTCACGGTTGAATATATATTTTCCTTTCCCTTTTCCATCATCCCCCCCTCCCCCATCATTCGTGAATTTGAATTAACAGACTTGGACGCGAAATTAACCGGAACGTCGTCGACTCGTCGGTCGTAGGTGTTTTTTTTTCTTCTGTTTTTGCTATTTCACAGCAGAGACTCGTTTCGTCTGGACGATTTTTCTATCTCAAACATCCAGAAGCAGAAGCATCGACCCAATGAACACGTGCTCTTTCGAGTTCAAGATAAATATGCGTAGGTAGATGGAGATACGTAGCGTACTACGCACGTATTTCCATCTACCTACCAACTTACCTACTTTTCAATGAGCACTATATACATATTTTTTTCTTTTCAATGCTCGTACAATCGTACGAAGCATCGAGAGAGGTAAATAAAGAGTCGCCAAAAAATCAACGTAACGTGTAATTTAGATAGACGGTGTTTATATTATTCGAGTGTACCGAAAAAAAAAAAATATATGTAAAAAAAAATTAAAACCAGCCATCTTATCTGCAAATTACGGTTGTTTACCGGATTAACGAGCTTTCACGAGAAAATAGATTTTTTTTTTTCATTCATACGAGTTTCGAAGCACTGCTATTGTTATTACGGTTACTCTAGGTGTACAGTCGTTTGGGCATGGCAGTTCCCCCTCGCCCTTCTGCCGCTCCCCTCGCACTCTTTCTGGCTTATTTCATTCTTGAATAAACGGCCAAGTTGGAGTTGTTTAACTAACGAGAGTAAGGCAAATACTAAACATCTACTTATCTGTCTATCTACCTACTTACGTACCTTTAGCTAGCTGCCTATCTACCTAATATACTTGAGAAATATGCGACGTAAAAATGAAGAATGAAAAAATAAATAAATAAAACAAAACAAAAAAAAAAAAAACGCTAACGAGCACTTATTTCGACGAGTATGTAAAATCGATCGATTTATGGTGTGAAAAGTGATCACCGAGGATTCCATAGTAGCCAATGGCTTAGCCATGCTCAAAGGTGCACGTATGTCGAAGATATTTTCAAAATATTTGAAACATTTACGACGAAATAATACGAAATGAACGCGCAGCTAGATTATTGGTTTTCACTTTTTAAAACAAATAATCGAGAGCGAGACGAAAGGAGAGATAATGATTCTTGAAAGAAAAAGGTAATTTCAGCGGATTTCAACTCTTTCGATAACTACTAACAATTTAGTCGTCGAGATGCAAAAAATTTATAAATTCTGAATAACAAAATCGAATATACAGAAATTTATTAAAAAAAAATCTTTTATCAATTGCAATGAGTTTTTTTTTACAGCAATTTCACGAATTCGTAAGCATTTGAAAATGAAGAGAGAGAAAAATGCTTTCAATGGTTAGTCATATAATTTTAAGCAACAGGACCAACATATTGCGCATTATGATTCAACAAACACTTGGAAATTTTTTCACTTTAGTAATTATGAAAGGAGGGGGGAGGAGGAGGAGGAGGAGGAGGAGGAGGAGGAAGTAAGAGAAAACTAACAAAAAAGTTGAATGTATTTTTGAAACGAATTAAAAAATTTTTTTTTTCAAGATACCTACTCGACCTATTGAAAAAAAATTCATATTATTTTGTCTCCTCAACTATTCATCAAAAGTACCATTTTTTTCGTCATTTCGAACTTTAAAATTACAAAAAATCATTTTTTTTCTGTTTTCAAACTTACAAACGGGGCGAGGGAGGTGAAAAGTGGAACCCTCACACACACGCACACACACACACACAGGTAGTCAGTAAATCTGCATGGTAAAAATTTTAGTATGCAAGCTCAATTTGAACGGTCACGAGATGAAATAATCACAAAATTGTCGTGCTCGGAAAATGGAAAAAATCACCCCATCCTCCCTACTGCTATATCACGACTTTGATTTTTAGTTACTTTATTAATGCATTTTAGCAAAGCTGTACGACTAAATTTTTTTTCAGTTTTAGTTTCGGTTTTCAATTTTTAATTTTTCTAGTTTCCAAATTCCTAAATATTAATTTCGATTTCTACGCTCAAATTTCAGAATTACCTCGAAAACGCGCAACCGTCCACTTTCATATCGGAGAGGAAGAGGAGTTGGGAGGGGGGAGGGTGTTCTGAAATTTATCAAAATTAAGTACCAATGTCATCGATGATGGTGAGCGGGTGGGGTGTAAATTGAAACCTTTCTACATAAACTTGAATTTGAAATAAAAAAATAAAGATTTCAAAACTGGAATTAAAACCGATAAAAATCTCAGCTTCAGCTCCACCACCTGAAACTTTATTTTGATTCGATGTTTCAGTTTCAACTTTAGCGACCCTTTTACAAAAAGAAAACAAAAAGGGGCGACCAAATAGTAACCTCGAAATTGTCAATTTCTCAGTGTTTCGCCAAATACGAGGAATAGAGAAATGCAATCAAGGCAATCAGAGTCTTACGTTTTTTTAATGAGGCTCCAGTTCCAGCTGCGAAGCCCATGTTTTCATTTTATAAGGCTCCGGATCCAGTGCTAGAGCTTAAGGTTTCATTTTATAGGGTTCCGGCTTCAGCTTCATAGTGTAACCCAGCATTTTACCCGGTCCCAGTCTACAGGTCTTGAATTGGGCCACCTGAGACTTCGGAGTCCTCGAAATTGTTGCGGAATAAATTGAAAATCAATCATTTAATGGATAACAAATACCTTCGCAAGTCGATTGTTCAAATTTTCTGTTCAAATAAAGCTAAATTTTGCCTTTAAAATCTGTAACTTCCTAAATGGTGGATGTGGATTTAGGCTTTGGAGCCTGCTTCGCTCATTTTCGAAATTGTCGGAACCCGGCTCCATCGTTTTGAAATGTAGGGTTCCACGCTATGGAGCTGGGCTCCTATGATTTTGAATTTTGAGCACCTGCTCCATCCTTTCCAAATTTCACACTCCGGCTCCACAAGCCAGCTCTTTTTATTCCAAATATTGGGCTCCAGCTGTGCAGCCGGTTCGATACCTTGCCAGTAGTTTCGAAAACATTTTTTTTTAAATAAGAGATTACGGATGGAGGGGGGAGGGGAAAGAGGAGAATAAAAAATATGAAATAACATCAAATGGACGCTATAAGAATTTGTAGTCTCAGACTTGACGTTTGACAACCCCCTCCCCCCCACCTCCTAGACGCACAAAAAATCGCCTTTTCGAAGTTTTTGGTAATGTTTCGTAATAAATAAACCAAGGAAAATCAAAAACAATTCTCGAGTTTTTAGCCTGATTTTCTAGTTCGTATATTGTCAATGAAAACCAGGCAATTACAGTCTATCGACCAATGGCGGTTAAGGGGGAGGGGGGGAGCAATACTAATAAAATCCGTTTCGGGGTCCTAGAGACCAATAAGACAATTTTTTAGTCATGTCAGATATTTATTTTTATTTTATTTTTCTTCTCGAACATTAAAATCATTTACTCCGCTCGATACCGACCAAAATCGCTCCAATTCGGTCAATCTGCTCAGTTTGGCGGCGGATTAAATATATATATGAGTGGGGATGAACTTGGGTCAAAATTCAGTTGTGGCTTAATTTGGGGGAGGGGGTACTGAGGGGTCAAAAACGCAAAAATGGCTCCCTTTTTAAGCCAATTGATAGAAGACCCAAAGTTGTATAACATATTCAAAAACCAACCTTTCAAGTCAATTAGGAGGGGAGATATGGGGGTTTTCTCCTTTTTTGACCTCGAAAAAAGGCTGTTCCTCCCCTACCTTCCCATCAAATTGAGCTAGGAAGTTGAAATTTGGTGTGTACATTTAGTTTGGGGCCCTTTATGGGCCTTTTGGGGGTTCCGACTTTCAGATTCCACTGCACCCCTTCAAAGCTCCAAAAAAGTGATTTTTTTGGTAGTGTTTCTTGTGTGTTTCGAGTTTGTTCCTCGCATAACTCCCCTCCTAATTAAGTCACAGGTTCGAAATTAGCTAAGTACATTTTTGGTATAGGCCCTAAATGTGCCTTTCGGGGGTCTCGACTTTTCAGCCTCATTGAACCCATTCTACCTGTTATTCTAATTAGGAAAAAAGCATCGCTTTTCAATTTTTTTTTTGCTATCGCATCATTTTGTCAAGAATATCTTTTGAAAATAATGGCTTAATTGGAGACTTTTCAAACAGAGGTAACTTTTAATGACCGAAACCGATATAAGGTGACCATAGAATCATAAAACGGCTGGTTTTTTAATTCGATTAGGATCAAAAATATTGATTTTTTTTTTACCATCTTCATTCAGCTCTATCCACCTCTCCCGAAGTTACAAGCAGGGTGAGCTTTATTCCAAAATCATCGCCAATCATACGCCTACAAATTGCGAGCGATAATTCAGGCAATTTGAACGAATATCGAGGAAAGTAAATGATTTTCAGAATAGGTTCATCATGCGAAAGCAACAATTAACTATACACAAAATGCCATAAAATGGCCATACTCGACTGAAGACTTCACAAAGCAGTTTTTTTCTTCGTCGTTGCAACGAAAAAAATGCGCTCAAAAAACAAAGCAGCAAAAGTACAAACGATCGATAGATTTGCCATCATAATGAGTCGTAACAGGCTCAAACATCTTACTTCCACCCCTCTGGTCATCTTACCTTTACGTATCAATTTTGCACCCTCAAGAGTGAGGATTGATAACACTGTAAAAGTTTTACGAGTTATATTCACGTACGACAAATTTTTTAAAAATAAACAAAACCAGTTTTTCTATTTCATTTTTTTTTTGCTTTTTGTTTTTTCGTACACGATCATTCTATTACGCTTCAACAACGTGAAGTCAGCGTCACATCATCGTCATCGTATCAACAGTCAAGGTCATCGTGACCATATCGTTCTCTCTGCATACGATCGTACGTGTGTATTAGTAATATTTTTAATAATTATTCCATATTTTTAAGCTAAACTACTCCCTCGAAGCCAAACTTTTGACGACAATGAAAAAAAAAAAAAAAATTCAAGCAAATAATTTGGATAAAAAAAAAAACGTAATAGTTGTGACAGGTAAAGATATAATGAGCATTGAGGAGGGGAGGGGAGGGGGGGGTTGAAAAAATCGCACAAGTTGCCTAATATCTATCTTATACAGAATATACTACGAGATCGATACGTATTTTCGGCACTTTAATTAATTATCGAAAAACCATACGACCTTCGAATGATAAACCAACAACGAGCACCAATCAACGAACGTCAACGACGAAATTTTTTTCTCCAACACTTCTAACCATAATAGGTATTCGACCTGACTTGTCGTTATCGATCAAAAATCTACGCTGCGCCG
The DNA here is from genome assembly GCA_900060175.1 of Ferrisia virgata. NCBI lineage: Eukaryota > Metazoa > Arthropoda > Insecta > Hemiptera > Pseudococcidae > Ferrisia > Ferrisia virgata. Next base: position 12,459 of record FIZR01031282.1, read on the forward strand.
GCCGCATTGCGAAGTACTAAGTACTTCTGGTTAAGTTGATAAATGGGTAGCAAGTATAATAATTTTAAAGAATGGTAAACGCCTCCGGTTATGTGTACGTAGACGTACACGTACCTAGACCTATGGTACAATGTTGTTGTTGCTGTTGTTGTTGTTGTTGTAGTAATTCAGTGATAAATACATACAACGTACCTCATCTACTTAAGTATAAAAATAAACGAGGTAGTAATAGGATCACTATGGATGATCACGGTATAATTTTCTTATAGATGATGATGATGATGAATCGATATTGATATCCTACATCACCCTATTTCTATCGATTTAAATGCAATCGACTAATCTACAAGAAACAATGTCAGGTGTTATTTTTCTAGTGAGATTTTTGATGCATATCCAAATGTACCTCTCCTCTTTGCACGCTCATTTATACAAATGATTTCCTCAACTTCGACCTTACAACGAAAATGAATACGTTAACGAGGATATCGCCGGTATCATTTTCGATTCTGTTTCACTGCCCCTTCGATATGAACGTATCCTCATCTAATACTAGTACTTTGTACTGTTAATATTGCACTATTTCGCAGTACACGTTTTCGTCGTATTTATGACGAAGTGACCGACCGACCGACCGTCCGACCGACGCGACAACGATAACGATGATATCAACATCGACAGCGAGATTTTCATTCTACGACACAAATATACGTAAAAAAAAAAAAATTACGACGATAACGATGGTTTTTAATTACTTCAATTAATGCAACACGGTCATTTCTCATCGTACTATTAACACTATTCGCTGAATTTCCGTTTTGTTTCTTGTTTTTTTTTTTTTTTTTTTTTTTTTTTTTTTTTTTTTTTTTTTCTTCTACTTTGTACGTTAGAATTGCTCTTCGACACGATCATCAATATTTTCAACGCATCTACGGTTGACAATAACTAAGAAAAATTCAACTAATTCAGCAGCGAGAGAAGCGATACAGGGTAGGAAATAATCTGCCCTCTGAACGTATATAAATTAAATAAAATAAAGTAGATTATTTCAAACTCAATATTTTGAAATTAATCACCGAGTTGATGGTCAACACTAAAAATCGTCTCACATCTAAAACATTACGTTTTCATAGAATGACCCCCCTCCCCCCTAGTTCATTGATTTATCTACGTCAAAAACAAAATATAACGAAATAATGGAAAAAGAAGGGTAAATAGCGAAAATCGGCTCATTTCGAAAGTTGAAGGGGGGGGGGTACGAAAAAGTTGCAAAATATTACACTTATAATTCTTTTTAATGTACTTTGAAAATTCAAATTTTGAAAAAATTCAACCGAATTACGAAAAAAAAATTGAAATTTTCTTCATTAAAATGTAATAATTAATAATAAGCACGAGAAGGTTACGTAGCATGAATTTCGAACGATTGAGCGCAATATTCTATGATTTTTAATACCCCCCCCACCGTCCTTCGACTCGTAACTCGATTATTCTGCGGTACTCGAGCATCATCACTTTCAATATTCTTAAATGAATTTCCTTACGCAAAAAATACATATTTATACTGTTTTTTCTGCAAAGTTTACGGTTCGTGAAAATGGGGGGGGGGAAGAGGAGGAGGAGGAGAAAGGAATTGAATGATGAAAAAAGAAAAGCATCGCGGTCAGTATTGCGGGTAGAGGAAGGGTTCAATTGGGCTAAAAAGTCCAGACCACCAAAAAGCACATCAAGGGTACCTACAGACGGGACCGCATATTTCAGGCAATGAAGGGACGAAATTGGACTGAAAAGTCGAGACCTCCAAAACGCACATCGCGGGCCCCTACTGAATGTACATACTAAATTTCAACTTTCTAGCTCAATTTCGTGGGGAAGTACGGGAGGAACAGTCTCTTCTCAACGTTAGAAATCGAGAAAACTCCCATATCTCACCTCCTAATTGACTCAGGAGGTTGATCTGTAGATACGATGTACAATTTTTGATTCTCTATCAATTGACCTCGAAAAAAGGACAATTTCGGCGTTTTTGACTCCGCAGCACTCCCTCCCCCAAATTGGAGCATAACTGAATTTTGACCAAAGTTCATCCCCACTCATATATATTTGATCCGGCGCCAAACTGACCCCATTGACCGAATCGGAGCGATTTCAGTCCGTATCGAGCGGAGTAAATAATTTTAATGTTGGGGGAACCCCCCCCCACTCCATCACAAAAAAATTAAATTAAAAATAACTATTTTACATGACTAAAAATCGACTTAATGGTCTTCCAGGACCTCGCAAAGGACTTTGTTGGTATTCTCCCCTCAACCGCCGGTCAACAAAATCCGTTTCGGGGCCTTAGAAGACCATTAGGATTATTTTTGTCCGCGCCCGATGACTATTTTTTATTCTTCTCTCAGACTAAAATCATTTATTCCGCTCGATACGAACCAAATTCGCTCAAACTTTAGCCAATAGGCTCAGTTCGGCTGCAGATTAGATATATAATAGTGGGGACGATCTTGTATCAAAAATTAAGTTATGCCCAAATTTGGGGGAGGGGGTGTTGAATGTTGGAAAAGCCTCAAAAATTGTTCTTATTCAAATCGATCGATAGACGATTCAAATTTGTATAACATATCCAAAAATCAGCCTTCCAACTCAATTATGAAGGAGGAGAGAGGGGGGTGATCCCTAACTTCATCGAGTAGGGTCAAATTCAAAAAACATTACTATTTTCGAACTCAGCGTGAAATTTTAAACCATTTCGATACGCCGCATTGCTGTTTTTAAATGAATGTTTTTA
>FIZR01031284.1:0-14972 GCA_900060175.1 Ferrisia virgata
ATGAGATTTTTAGCGAACATGAAAACCTTATTTTTTGTGAATTCTGTTCTGAAATTGCCATCTCTAAAAATTTGCCGCCCGGGGAATCTTTGCCCAATACCCCCTCCCCCTAGCTACGCCACTGCCTCTGGGCCAGGAACATCAACTTGAATTACATTACAGCCTGTAGCTACTCTCCACACTATAAAAGTGGACTGTTGGAAAAAAAAGTAACATTCCATACAAACTTATTGTTTCCAAATGATAATAGAGTAAGCAGACAAGGCGGCTGTAACAAAACGACTCAAAAAATTATACACATGACATGAAATTCTTGAAAAAAAAACGCGATGCTCGTTCATTGTCCGATCGTCGCATCGGGTTGTACATTTGTGGTTAACGTAACACTCTCGAGTACTCGCAGGCATCCACGGGCGTCACGTCGTAACGCTTTATTAATTTCGTATCGTATGGTATCTTCATTAATTCGATTCAAACATATAAAAAATATACACATCAAGCACCTCATTCGCACCGAAGTAAGCATATAAGTACCTGTACTGTATGTACTTGCACAGTAAAAAACCACACTTGCTGTAACTGAATCACTGCTAATAATTGTAAACGTCATATGTGCACGTATAAAACTGTTATTTTTTTTGCAAGGCGAGCAAGTTTAATTATCGAAATATTTTGATTATTCTCACAAAATCCGTAATATTTTTCACCGTCGTCGATAAAAGGGGGAGAGAAAAAAAAAGCAAATAGGCACATACATAAGTATATAAGTATGCGACTCGTAGACAACGAACTAGTAATAGATCCACAATCAAAACCTGTTCTACACAAACGTTCATCGATCCTCTATTTTCGCTTACATCGTGCCAAGTCTGCGATTACAATCACGTAAGTAATAATAATTGGACGTACGTTTGTTCGGCGACTACCCGAAAAAAAATTCCCGTTAGAGCTGCAGGCGGTATCACTACGACGACAACGGTCACCGGTAGTCTTTGCCTTCAATCCGCGAGCAAATTTTTTCACATGTTGACACGAATCATTTAATCGATAAAAAAATGCGCACAGAGCGCATAGTTTATGGAATAAATCGAGTTTACCAATGTTTACCTCTACTGTAAGACTCTTTTGCAATTCTTCAACGTTGGCAGTACCTATATGATAAACTAAAACGTTTTGATAACGACTATAATTTTTGCAATTTATTTATCGCGAATTTTATCTCCTCTTTTTTTCAGAAAATTTCGAAGTTGTTCCGTTTATCGGATAGTTTTATCATCACGAAGATTTTTACCTATTCAGAGAAAATTTTTTTCATTCGTGAAGCAGAAGACGTAAATACCCAAATTGATAATATTGTTTACTTCCGCTCACATTTATATAGAAGCGATTTTCTTCTACATTAGTACATCATGACTGTTTTTTCCCCGACGTTACGTGATAAAATAATGGGTTTTTCTGGGAACGAAATTTCAAAGAAGAATAATATACAGGCTCCGGCAAAGGATACTTGGAATCGACCAAGAAACAGATGAAATTAACTTTCAAATGTAACCTCGACCTTTATCCCAACAACGTTGACCTGGTTGCAATATGTTTTAATTTTCTTGTACGCACGGATAGGTAACAGGTAAGTATGTGTAGGTAATTTAATGAACGAGATCTATTTTTGGACTTCGATGGACTGGTTTAGTAATAGACTAATAGTAGGTACTATACGGAATTATATTATGGAGTAAAAAAAATATCCGGATCAAGAATAAAAACTACCATCAATCATCTTTTTATGCAACAGCTACACAGGTACCTCTAGACAATAAGAGATGAGAATTTCAAACGACCTATCATGACCTTATTTAATCTTAGCTTTCAAAATTCCAAGTTCAAGCTGAAATCTGGAAAGACTGTAGGCATTTTCAAGACTAATTTGCAGGTGAGCCATAGACCAAAATTATTCTAGAACTAAAATATAAACGATTTCAAAAGTCATTATTTCATCTACACTACAGTTCCGAAGCTTTGAAAAATACTATTATATATTCTTTCAATGAAAAGGATAGAATGGAGAGAGAGGCGGGTTTCTCCTAAATTAAACAATTTAGAAGAAAATCTTAAAGGAAACCAAAAATTTTGTTTCGTATTAGTCTAGAATGTTCTAGCCCACTCGTCATTTTTTTCAATTCAACGCTTTATTGATAAATTCTTCGTTTAGGGTAAAAATCAGTTAGTCATTCATTATCATGGTAATAATAAAAATAAAATTATAAATACATATGCCACTGGATGATAAAATAAAACAGGAAGCAAGCGTAGTCATGTGATGATACACAAAACAATTTTTCACTTCCTTCGTTGATAGGTCCAAGATTTGCACGTTCATACAACAGTTCAAATGCTTCAATATTATTTTGAAACTACATCAGAGATGAAAGAACGAGTGAATTTTGGTTCTCGTTCTTGTTCTTGTTCTCACAAATCAACATTTTTTTTCTTGTTGATTTCGTTTTCATTAAAGATTTGAAAACTTTGTTCTCATTACCCGATTTTCCATGTCACATTGTCAACGAAAACCAGATTATAACGGTCTATCGACTTACGGCGAATGAGGGGGATGTTCAGCACATCCATTAGATGGCCATTACGACCATTTTTGTCTATCTCAGATATTTATTTTTTTCACCAAAATTAAAAAATTATTTGCTCAGATTGATATCGACAAAAATCGATAAAATTTGGAGGATAGATTTCGATTGGCGCGCCATTTTGATATTCTGAAGTAGGGATGACCTCTGGTCAAAATTCAAGTGTGCTCAAATTTGAAACAGAGGGTGCACAGGGGCTGAAAATGCAAAAATTGTTCCTTTTTAAGCCAATCGATAGACCATTCAAAGTTGTATAACATATACAAAAATTAATCTCGTAGGTCAATTTGAAAGGGAGATATAAGGGGTTTTCCCCTTTTCGATCTTGAAAAAGGGCTACTTCTCCACTAGCTTTTTTATAACTTGAATTAGAAAGTTCAAATAAGGTATGTAAACTTAGTAAGGGCCATAAGTGTCCTTTTTTAAAGGTTTTAACTTTTCACACCCATTGCGCCTCCTATAATCCGGTAATGTGGTTTTTTGGTCAATTTTTCTTATTTTTTGAGTTTGTTCCTCATATAAATCCTCTCCGAATTGCGATAGAAAATTGCAATTTAGTATGTACATGTAGTAGAGGCCCTAGATATGCCTTTTGGGTGTCTCAACTCTTTGACCCCATTGACCCCTCTTCCTGTCCCAACCTTTCCCGCTGATTAGAGAAAAGTGAATCACGAAGCGATGCTTTTTCTCAATTCACATAATTACAATATTTCACGAAAATCAGGCCCGAAAAAGTATTTCGAAGTGATGTTTTTTTTTCTTTTTTTGCTCATGTTTCTCACGGTTCTTGAAATATTTTTATTGTTTGCTGTTCTTGTTCTTTATTTGGTTTTGTTTAGTTCTCTGTTCTCTTTCTTGTTGTTTTTTACTGTTCAAACTCAACCCCCAAATTTTTGAAAATTTAACTGGAAGTCCTCAAATCAATGAAAAAATCAATGAAAACGACAGTATACGACCCCGAAAAAATCAATAACAAGTTGAGGAAATATCCGTTAACCCCCCCCCCCCCCAAGAAAAAAATGGAAAAAATATGGAAAACAATTATTCTTGTTGTTTTCTTGTACTTTCAAATGAATTTTCAAGTTTATTTCTTGTTAATTCTTTTTTTTGTTTTTGTTTTCTAAACTCGCAAGTTCTTTACGTTTATGGTTCACGATTTTTCGTTGTTCTTCGATCTGTGAACTATACCTAGATTTTTAGTCAAAAAGTAACTTTGCTCCCACTCTTGTCCCTCAGATCTGCCGCCAGAGGTAATCCAATGGCCAGAACCAGAGCATCGAAAACGAATACTATATTTACCTATGCACCCTAAATGTTGAATTAGATCCCTCAAAAAGTTTTTCTATGCATGCTAAATTTCATACAAATGACTAGAAATGTTTTGAAATCTATTTAAATTTGATAAAATGTTTAGAACATCGTAAAAACTAATGGATATATTGAAATTTTAGTAAAATTTAGAAATCATTTTGCTGAAAATCTTGTCTTTTTCTTAGTAAACTTGACAAAATTGAACTCAAATTTCGAGAAATGTATCCTTTTTTCATTTAAAATTATATTTAAAAAAAAATGTTGGCCTTATGTTTCCATGCTGCCCCTCCCCCGCCCAACCACCAAACTCCTTGAAATTTTTCTATCATTTCTTTCATATACTAAGTTTAATAAACTTTAAACTGGATTTCCATTTCGTTTTCTTCTACAGTAAAAGCGTTGGTACGTAATTTAAGTAAAACAAAAACCAGACTACACAGGTACTTATTTCACATCAATAAACATGACAATTTTCCAATTTAATGTCGCACACGTGATACCTTTTTTTTTTCAAGTCATAAACTTCAAAATATTCAAAGAATAATGTAAGTTGCTTCGGTAATGCAGTTAGGTCATTAAATTCACGTACCTAACCCATTACTATTACAAAGCTGGATGTTTCTTTTAATGAAGCGTAAAGTAATGTTAACGAGCCGTTTTTGTTAAGAACATGATATCATAAAAAACGTGAATATGTAAATGCATTAGGTCTTGATAAAACTAACCTAGGTACACATTATTAACATGCATTCAGGCATAGGGTTATTTTGTGTGTGAAAAATTATGCGGTGATCATTCGTACTTGGAAGGTCAGAAAAAGAAAACGAATTCAAATCCTTCAAGAAAGTAAGTACATAGTAAACATTAAGCAACGAATGAAACGAATGTTGCGTAAAGTTCCGTACAAAGTATAAAAAGCGATTATATTCACATAGGTAATTACCTCGTAGGACCACGTGCAAGGAATTTGAGCAAATTTATGAACACATCTGCCAAGTTCAACGTCTTCGTGCGTAGTGTATAAATTCTGCAAGCAATATTTAACATGAGGAGCAACCCTTCGTAAAGTTTCTCGACTCATTATAATTCCAGGTCCTCCCATGCAAAAATTTTCGTCATATTCGAGGCTTAATAATCCGAATTCTTCTTGTTTGCCTCTTCCGGCTTGCCCAATAAAGTGCGGTTTACTGCTATCGATGGATCTTAGAAAATTCTCTATCTTATCGGGTCTAATATACAAATCATCATCGGCACGGAAAAACCATTCGTATTTGTCGCCGAAATGTTCCCACATGTATTGTAACATGAGGAAACTTTTCTTCTGAGGAGGATACGAATCATCAACACCTTTCAAAGCAACAAGTGGCAAATCTGGATATTCTTTCGGTTTCACAGAGACCGCAGAACTGAAAAAAGCAACTTTGCCTGGTATTTCTCGGCCCCATGTTTTGTATACGGCTGCCGCCCTTGTATCTAGGTACTTTTGCGCGGTCATAATTCCAACGAAAAGTAACGAGTTGTTGGTAGTATCTGTCGTAATGGTGTCAGCAGGCTCATCTCCATCGATGGTCCAACTCGACGAATACGTTAGTTTGCACATTTTCAGTGGACTATGGTTACGAGGTGATACCATGTAAGCGATGATGAATCCGATGCAGAAACCGCAAATTAAATGAAACAACCTTCGTTTAATCGGCGTTATGTGATTGTTTTTTCTGATTCCGTTTGTTTTATGGCCGGAATCTTGACGTTTTGGATAGGTGTAAGTGACGTATGCCATTATACGTTCTACAAAAACGCATGGTAGCTCAAATTGGGCAGCGAAACTTTCGAAAAAAAAAATATAAACGTCGGTAATCAATCGTCGACGAGGATTCTCTTTAATCGTACATCAAACCGAAATCTATTCATATTGGTTCAGTAACTTGCTAGTATGTCAAGTACCTGGATTACCTACTATAAAATTGCCGGTGGGTCGCGTACCGAAACGTAGGAATTATGCGCTTGATAAATACAAAATCGCACGATGTAAATAATATAACGAATTACGAAATAAATCACAAAAAATAATTCAAAAACATCAGCTCAGAAAAGAAAAGATATTCTTTAAAATTATATAACTCGTAATCTCACAAACATCACAGTCACCGAAAAATTCATCGAAAATCGCGACACGATAATGCATATTTAGCTAGATTTTTAAAACCATATGGACATTATACGTGTGAGTACGCGTAACCGCGAAAAAAATCACATATGGCCGGAAACATCGATAGAACAAACCCGTTTAACAGACGAAAAAGAAATAAAAGCATGAATGTCAGCTCAAGGAAAGATATGTAAGGCTCGAGCTAAATATTCCCCCACTATTCGTTTTACGCTACGAACAAGTCGTACGAGAAGTTGCGTCGAGAAGGCACAGGGGTAACGTAAAAATTAATTATCGTGAACATCAACGTGTGAAGTGCATTGGTGATGGAAATCATTTAGCCTTTACAGCTGCATCGAAGATTTAAAATATGCTCCCTTTAATCCTATTCCCCGAAGTAGCATTCGAAATATTCGGAGAAAAAGAGAAATTCTTTTTTTTTTTCTTTTTTGAATGAAAAGTAGCAAGGATGAACCGGTTTTCAGTACGGATATATTGTGGTGCTATTGTTATGGACATGGGTAACTTATCCGCTTGTCTGGGAGAGAAAAAATAATTAAATGCATTCGGTATCTATGTTATGTCTGATGAGTAACTTCTGAGTGTAATTGAAACATGATTGATTATAATTCAGTGATCACCCTCATTTATACAACTTAAACATATCGATGAAGCAAAAAAAAAGCGTCGAATTCGTGTCGAACTGCTTTAAAACAATAATTAGTAAATATGAGACAAAATCTGTTAGAAGAATAACCTGGGGTGGTCAGAAATACAATTCTCTGTATTTTGTAAGCCGTCTTTAGGGAGCCACTTTTACGAATCGCTCGACAGCTCGTTTAAATGAATCTGCAGTTTCATCTTGGGTGTTTTGTTTAAATGGTATAGAAATCTATACATATGCAGTTGTACAGATTTGTACTTCTTTTATTCATTGTAAAGCACTAATCTTGTATTTTTTGCATATACTTGTACTTATTCCTGTACAATTCACTATTACCTTCTCCTCTGCACGTCATTCGTTTGTCATGGTTGAAAAAAAGTATTCATTTCAAAATCATTTCCAATTAGGGAAAGTAACTTACAAACTACAAACCGAAAACTTACTCTTGACACATTTTTGTAATTTTGTAAATATCTCGAAACCAAACAGTATCTAATATTCTTAATTCGTTTCATTATTACGTTCATTAGATAAATGGGTTACACTTTTATGCGTAGTCATGTACTTCATTCAGCCCTTATCTCAGCTGAATTAACGACCACCAATTAAGACTTTATAGGTTATTAAATTTCATTGTAGCAGAACAGACTCGTCAATTATTCGCTAAAAAAATTGCCAATTAAGTAACTTGCAATAAATTAATCTGAGTATAAAATTATTTTGATAAAATTAATTTTTCAAGATTCTAAAGTTCCGAAACATAGGTACACATCTAGATCTAAATACTATCTAATTCTTTCTTAGCTACAACAATTTCAGTTCATTAGTGCAATTTCTCATTGAAATGAATAAAAAAATTAATAAGTATACGAAAATAGATGCATTCAAACAACAAAATTTACAATGTATTAACAAAATTCATGTACCTACGTATGTTCAGTTTTGTTTACATGATAAACAATATCTTTGTTTGAATACACATTACATACTATCTGAAGACATCAAAGTACACAAACGTAAATAAAAAATAAAATCAGAGAAATCAACAAGTCAAGTTTTAATTGCATTTGCAAGTTTCTAAAAATAAATATATTTTTCTTAGTAAGTTACCTCCAATCTATATTTTAAACAAATACTACGTACGTATACGTATAGATATTTAAGGAGACAATGTAAATGAAGATCTTCGCGACACGATACAAGTAAAAAATCACCTTTGGATAGCCGCTTGTAAATTAAAAGTGAAAACAATGAAATAAAAGTTCAATCATCGATGAATTACCGATGCATTCATAATTTTCATTATAGCCAATATACCTTTCAAATATCACGAGGTACAGTTCCGTGAACGTTGAAAATTTTATCAGTTATCGTACGATTAACTCACTTCAAAGACGTTATTACAAAGAATTTATTTTCGATAATAATTGTGCTTTATGTGTGATTACCAGATGGCTTTCATGATTTACTAGAATAAATATTTAGTCTCGGTTCGCTATCATTTGAAAATATTGCAGAATTTGCGTCAATTATACACGATGAAGGATTTATTTTACACGGTGAGTAAGAATACTTATGTTAGATACAGTTGTAATGCAGTATTTATTGATGCGCATATTCCAATATGCAATATAGATAGATACCTAATAATTAAGGAAACCTTTTGATTCGAACACGTGATTAATTATAGATATATTTCATATTTTATCATTATTTTTGATTTAGCTTAGGCACTTGTTAAATACGCGTTAATACGTTAATATCTTAACCGCAAATATCGAGAATTAGATGAAACTTCTGAAATTTTTTGTTCTCTTTAAACAGACACCTATACTTAATAATTCACCTACCAATCGCTTAATATATCTGGTTTAATAACCTAAATGAAGGTTTTTATTGTTTATTTATTATTTTCTCACTATATAACAACAAACACGAAAAATATTCATCCATATTTTGTTGCGTATTTCTTTTTTTTTTTAATTAATCAGAAGTCAATTTGATTATATTTCTGAGGTATTGTGTTGCTATGCCCAGACCTAAAACTCATTTCACTAATAAACCTTTAAAATAGATAATTCCTATTTGTGGGTGATTATCCTAGGATTTTAATATTCAAATTCGTAATTAAAAAAGGTGCATATTCGACAAATAAATAATATTCCATGATAATTTCCTGCTTCAGATACATGTCGCATTTATGTAAATCGATAAGACTTCTCTATAAATATTCTTTTTACGTCAATTGTACAATCTAAATGAAAGGAATCAACAAGTCGAACACGAATTCCTCAGTGCTTTATGATAAATTACATTAAAGATTTGAATAATAATTGTAGATGGAAACCCCACACAATGAAGCTGTACCTGTACAATCAACATGTATACCTAACATGAGAAATGAGAAATGTTTCATCTAAAAATATTTTTTATGCTTCCTTCCACTCACTAAAATTAAATAAGTATCGTATATTATTAAATTTACATCACTTTTTGTCGATTTTCATTTGTTTCAGGCTTTTTTCCTTTTTTTGGCCACTTTGGAAGTAGCCAAGGGTAAACTTTTACCTGAAAATGATGCAATCATTGAACCTATTTTTGAACCCAACATTCAACAAATGAATGATCCATTCGGAACCAAAGCAATATTTTCTTATTCTTTATATAAAATTTTCATATAATGCATTCGAAATTTTATTCAGATATTCGCATAAACGTAATTCCTACCTTCAGAATCTACGTATAATGTACTTAAACATTCGCTAATGGTGAGGAAACGATGAAAATGAAAAGACATAGTGATGCAGTTTCAAAGAAAGAAATCAACAAAATATCAATGTATTTTATATCTGAATGTTTCTAAAACAAAATGTACCAAGTCAGTCTTGACAATTTTATTATTGAATTTACAGCCAACGTCGGCAAGTATAATTTTCAGTAAAATGTAATCGTTTGTAACTTTACTAATAAAATTTTTTATACGTTGTGAATACAAAGATCACTTTGACATTTTTATGGTGAATGATGATTACGGTCATGAAAATAAAGCAAATAGGTACTTGCATGCAGTATTCAAGTGAATATAAACCATTTTCTAATGTTGCCAAGTTTGAAATTGATGCTTATGTAGGGCTTATGTACAACTCTTCTCCATTTCTTTTACTTTGTATACGTAGCGATACCGGTGTTTTTGATTTTTTTTTTTTATAGAATGACAGAAAGTATTTTAATGTTTGAAACAATATGACTCTAAATTAATACATTTCCTTAAACAAATTCTAGTAACAAATGAAATAGAAACTTTATCTTTAAAAAATAATGTATTTCTTAAAAATTATTCAAAATAAATAACAAGAATCGCACCAATAATGATATCGATACGTAGGTAGCTAGGTAAATACAAAACAAATAACAAAATAATTGGTAAAAAAAACGTTATTTTTCAAGAAACTCATCCCACTGAAATTTATCAAGTTAAAAAATAAAGGAAACCCTAAATATCATCCAGCACATCGAGATCATCTTCGCTAAACGTAGAAAACATGAAATGACTTCTATTTTGCGTATTTTCGATAACTGATACCTGAGACAGGTAAATTGATGAATTAGCTGAATCTTTTTTGAGATTCTCATTGGGCTGATTTGTAGAAACTTGTTCATTATGTAATACTGAATTCAATTCGTCATTTCTTTTTGAAAAAACAAATTTTTGTAATTTATTTAACGTACCGGGAGAAATTTTTTTCGGTTTTTCAGATTCGAAAGGAGAAGTCTCTGAATCAACGGATTCATCAATCTGTTTAGGTACAAAACGCGATTTTTTAAAAGAATCTTGCATTCTTGGTTCATTAAATAATTTACTATTAACTAATTCATGATGACTTTTTCCATCGTTTTCGCATTTGTTTTTAATTTGCGCAAATGTTTTTACTCCACTGCATCCAGGGATTGGTTCGCTCTTGTTCGATGGTTTTGGATCGTTTGACGTGCTGTTACAAGTTTTCGTTATTGATTCATTTTTTTTGACTACCTCTTTCGGATTTTCTTTCGCGACAATAAAATCAGAAAATAAAGGTACTGATTGAGTTCCATCTGACTGATCGGTTAATGAATTTTGACTGTTGAAAATATGGGAAAACAAATCGTCTACTCTTTCATCCAATGATGCGTTGATTTTTTTGGAAGATTCGCTGGTATGAATGCTATTTGATTTTTGACTGACAAATGTAGTTTTGAATAAATCATTATCTGCTTCATTGAAATTATCTGTATTCAAATCACTATCATCCGATGATTCTAAAACTACACGTTTCCTTTTAATATTATTCGTCTTTTTCCCTTTAAGTTTAATACCATTTGCGTTTCCTACTGGTAATGGATCGTCGGGATCAGAATCCGAATGATTAAAATAAGTCGAAGAAGAAGATTCTTTTGAAATTTTTTCAGAATTTTCATCATTTTCTTTATCCGCTTTAATTTGTTGTACCTTTGACTTTTTCGTAGGTCGGCGATGCATTAAACTATCAAAAATAGTACGTTCTTTGTTTTTGCGAATATTGGTAAGGATAGTGGTTAATTTTTCGTTGGCTTTCAGTGGTGCTCGAGGCGGCACATCTTCGTTGTTTCTCTCAATTTCTGGGAGCGGTTGAGAAGCTTTGGCAAAAAGTTGATCTATATGATGAAGTTCTTTACGTAAAATGTCATTCAATCCCAGTTTTTGCAAGATTGATCGAACTGCGAATACGAAACAAAATAAAATAAAAAAATTTAATAAAAATTTTAAAAATTAATTTCAATCAACTCAATTTTGAAGAAATGTCTTCATAAAAGAGGTTTATTAATTACTTTTAAATTCATCGTCCTGTAGTGAAATATTTACCTAATTTTTTGTATTCTAGTAATGGATCTTGTGGAAAAATTGTATGTAAAGTGTCTACATCACCAATTAATGTAGTTCCTACCATCGATGATTCCACTAATGATATTGCAATTACAGCGTCTTGAATTAGAACCTCTTCACGAAACATGATACGGGCATGACCCTGTGACAGTCTGTGTAGAAAAATATATAAATAGAACAATATTTCTCACTTTTTAAAAATACATTTAGACTATAAATGAAAGATGAAGACGTTCAAACCTGATAAGACTCTCCAAGAGCCTCACAGTCGTTCTGGCAGCATTTCTACTATCTGCTTTTCTTTGAGCTTGATAATAAGAACATAAGATAGCATTTGCATCCGATGTTAATTTCGGATTCAATGTTTTAATGACACAAAAATATTCCTGAAGTTTTTCCACATTCCACAATGAAGTATTCGCATTTTCTCTGAAAGGTCCCTTTCCCTGAAGAATAAAATCTGATACAATCCTAAAATTAAAAGGAAAGATTATCAAGGACAGTTTAATAGATTGAAGGAGATATTAAGTGAGGCTTACTTATCCCATTTCTCATTTTTCGAATCTAATAATATTAAAACTAAATCAAATCTACTCAATAGAGGACTGGCTACGGATATATTCACACTCAAAGGGATACTTGGATCGTAGTGTCCTTTAGGATTAGTTGCTGCAATGATGCTACAACGTGTATTCAATTTACAAACAACTCCAGCCTAAAAACAATTCATTAAGTAATACTACTATGTACAAAAATTATAATACTATATCCGATATAATAATAAGTTATACTTTTGCAACGCTAATAGTCTGCTGTTCCATAGCTTCATGAATTGTTGTTCTATCATGTTCGCGAATTGAATTGAACTCATCTATGCAGCAAATCCCACCATCTGCCAAAACTAAAGCTCCAGCTTCCAACTGCCACTCACCGTGTTCCTGTGAAAAAATACAATATAGAAAAAAATAAATCAGTTTTTTACTACGCAGACACTCACATGAACTGCAGAGACGGTAAGACCAGCAGAAGTTGAACCTATTCCTGTGGTATGTACGGAACGAGAGCATATTTTGGAAGCAAATCTTATTATATGAGACTTTCCTGTTCCAGGATCACCGACCAAAAGTAGATGAGGCTCGCCTCTTAAACGACAACTCATAGATTCTTGTTTACCAACGCCACCAGCTAAAACTATGGCCACAGCTAATTTTACGAGATATAAACCAAACACCTGTAAATTTGAAATTTTAAATCACAACGATGTGATCCCGTATTGTTGCTTGATTCATTTTAAATTCAAGTATACTTGAGGACATATGGAAGCGATGATTAGATCACGTGCGAGAAGAGGGTTGTTAGAATAATCTGCCCAAAATTGTTGAAAATGTGCTATTGTCTCATTCGTTACCAATATTAAAGTTTTTTGATCGTTTAAAACGGACAAGTGACTGACTCGAAGACATACTTCGATATCTCCACGGCTTCCAACCGCTGAGGAAGGTTTCCAACGTCTCATTACGGTCCCACTATTTACACAAATTTATTACACATGCGAATAGAATTAATTGTGTACGACGAATTAAATACCAAAATGAAGTTTGCATTACCAAATAACGATATCATCGCCGGGTTTGCATGAATCAACCAAATCATCTTCTAACGTGGCCCACATTGATTGAGGTACGGTACCTACACTCAATTTGCTCACTTGCTCCTGTAAAAAAATATCTTACACAAATATAAAAAAATTACGCGACTGAATAAATCATATCTGCGAATGTGTTGTCTTACTTGAATTTTTATCTCTTGGTAATCTTTATAATTAAGTTGATCTATCATTTTCACCGGAGCAAAATTTGTTCCCGGGCAACCCTCAGGATTCAAACATTTAGAGGGTGGTTTCAATGTATAATATTGTTCATACTCTGCCTGAAAAAATTTTCCTTTAATAAAAAAAATTTATTCCATTCATTTATAATAAATTACCTGAACGTGGAAGATTTTTTTGCATTTTGAACATGAGTAATCTCGTTTATATTCCAGCATCTTTGGTGTAGTTACTCTGGTTATTGTGCCGGATACTCTTAAAAAACTTCCAACGTCTCTGTTTCGAGGAAAACTAGTACGATGTAGCTCAGGACATGCAGGTAAACCTATGTGAATCAGAAACCCGTATAAAAGATTCGGAACTTTTGCAAAGCATATGTAAATTTTACCTGTCATGCGAACATGCACCTTCGTTTTAACGATTAAGTTTTCTTTTTCGTCTTCGACTAATCTTTGAAATATTATTCTCTGAGCTGTTAGTAGTCGGTAATCCAATTTCGGTACTAAAGATATGGCATTTGATAAAATTCCGTGGCCAAGTTCGATACATTTTTCAAATAATATAATGAAACTGGAATGAGTATGATTGTTTTTTATCGCAAACGAAACACTTGGTTTTCAAAAGAGTAAAATGAAATAATAGTACTTGATTACAACTCCGTAATGTTTTTCAGGGTCTTCCTTTTTCATTACTTCTAACAAATCATTGAAGTGATTCTCAACGACATATTCTTCAAATAAATCTTTAAACAAATACATTAAACGTATTATAATGAATTGATAACTTCACTGCACATTTGCTATTGAAAGCACATTCGAAATTTAAATTTAGATAACTAAGTAAGTAAGTATACCTGTAAGTGAATCTAAAGATGAATCCATTATGGTAAAGTGAATTTCCAATTTTAATCCGCATAACTTATTTTAAATCATGGATATGTACGCAATAAAAATCATTTTTATGAAATTAATATTAAGAATCGAGCGTTAATCAGTGATCTGATTCCTGTTTCAGACTTTTCACAGTTTTGACATTAAAATTCAAACATTTTGGCCCATTCATAAAAGTATAAAAATTTTTTTTAAATAAAAAATTTGTTTTCGAAGCACTTGTTGATAATTCGGAAAAATTAATTGATAAAAATAGGACTAATTTCCCGCTTTTTTGAATTATGGACTACCGCTTACTATAATGCCTACAATTTTTATGAATGAAATGGAGTGAGTTGTTGAAAAGATCTAGTAAAAAGGACTTTATGAATGGGGAAAATCAATATGACATGAAGCATGTTTTATATCTTTTCGGGCACCGAGTATCTTAAAACTAAGGTGGCTTCAAACGTTGAACTAGTTGAACCATTGACTTTATATACATGGACTGAGCCTGGCAATGCTAGGCCAACCGCAAACATTATGAAATTTTTTCTAAGGTCCAAATCGGAGAAGTTCATTGCGCATGCGCGTGTTGACAATTCTTATCAA
>FIZR01031286.1:0-22972 GCA_900060175.1 Ferrisia virgata
TGTCAACAGTGTGACGTCATCATTGGACTGACATCAGTGGACAGATTTTTATGGCCTGAAATGATATTAGTGGACTTATTTCATGTAGGATTGATTTTACGATTTCAAGTAAACTGTTGAGAAAAATTAGAGATGTGACATCGGTGGACTTATTTTACGAAGGATTGATTTTATGATTTCAATTTAAAATGTTGAGGTAAATTAAGGATGACATTAATGGACTGTCAACAGTGTGACGTCATCATTGGACTGACATCAGTGGACAGATTTTTATGGCTTTAAATAACATCGGTGGACTTATTTTATGAAGGATTGATTTTATGATTTTAAGTCGAAATGGTAAGAAAAATTAGAGATCTTATAAGTGGCCTGTCAACAGTGTGACGTCATCATTGGACTGATATCAGTGGATAGATCTTTATGGCCTAGAATGACACCAGTGAACTTATTTTATGAAGGATTGATTTCATGGTTTTGAGTCAAAATGTTGAGAAAAATTAAAGATGTGACATCAGTGGACATTTTATCAAAGATTGATCTCATGATTTTTGAAATGTTGAGGGACAATAGAGATGTCATTAGTGGCCCGTCAACAGTGTGACGTCATCATTGAACTGACATCAGAGGACAGATTTTTATGACCTGGAATGACATCAGTGGACTTATTTTATGAAGAATTTATTTCACGATTTTAAGTTGAAATGTTGAGAAAAATTAAAAGATGTGACATCAGCGGACTGATTTTATGAAGGATTAATTTTTAGATTTCAAGTTGAAATGTCGAGAAAAATTTGTTGACTTTGACTCCGGTTGATTTTATAATTTTAAGTTGAAATGTTGAGGAAAATTAAAGATGTGTAAAGTTGACCCATAAATAGTTGACCTTGACTCTAGTTTGACTTCATAATTTCCAGTTGAAATATTAAGGAAAATTAAAGAAAACTGTTCCGTCAGCAGTTGAGCTTGACCCTGAATTGATTTTAATATTTCAAATCGAAATGCCGAGAACAAATTAGTTGACCTTTACTCGGGTTGATTTTGTGATTTTAAATTCAGATGTTGAGGAAAATTAAATACATCCTTAACCCTAAATTGTTTTTAAGATTTCAAGTTAAAATGTTGAGAAAAATTAGTTGACTTTGAACGCGGTTCATTTTATAATTTTAAGTAGTAATAATGATCCAATTTCGCTTAAAATACTGAAGAAAATTTTCCAAGTGACAAGTACCTATTAAATAAATTAAAAAAATATCAAACTAGACGAGTGTAGTAGTCATTTTTTGAAGAAAATTTTTCTAACAATTACTTAAAATTTTTAGTATTTTTTTCAGCTTTGAGCTTCTTTTGGGAACTGGGAAGGGTAGGATATTTTTCGCATAAGAATAAACGAAATGACCTTGATCTCAGATTTTCAAAATTTTCACAAAATATCATTGGACATTTCTGAAGAATATTTTTGAGTCAAAAAAAACCCCCAGCTCAGTCCCTCCCCACCACTTAAAATATTGAAAAAAATATTTTTTTCTTTTGTTAAAAAATTCTGTATTTACATGTTTTTGAGAAAAATCATGACTTTAATTAATTCAAATGTTTAGAGGATTAATGGGTCTATCGACATGAATTTTTCCGAAATTTTCCATCCCGTAGGGGGGATGAAATTAACAAAAGAGAACTTTGAATTGATGCAAGTGATCACCCTATAAGAGTACATAACGTTTTTTTACGAGAAAATATGCGTTCAGATAAGTACAATTTTTAGATATTTTTTTCAATTTTTTCCAAAATTTGGGCTATCTTTAAAAAGTCAAAAAATATTCAAAAATGCATTTTACTTAGAAATAACGGCTAATGCGTTAAAAATGAATAGAATTAAAGTAGCTCAGTGTAAAATTTAAAATCAGAATTCGTCATTAAAATTTTAGTCAAAGAACACAACTACAGAATTATAGGCATAGGCGCATAGGGGAGGAGGAGGAGGTACACAGTCAAAATGCGAATGAAAGGTACAAATGAAGAAACAACGCCGAATTGGTATTCAGCATGTCTAAATTAGTCGAAACGTACTTCTCTCCTAATTTTTTGACCCACTTCCCCAAATTTAGGATAATACTTAGGTAGGTGATGTTTGTATCGTTTTCGCATAAATCGAACCCACTAAATACGATAATGAAGTTAGATTCATTATTTCACCTCAATTAACACCTTATTTTGGGCATTGTTGCAGATGTAAAAATATGGTATTAGCTCTGTACTGAAACAAGGTATTGATTGAGGTCAAATAATCAATCTAACTTCAGAGTGTTTTTAAAACGGCCTAAATCTCAAAAAAAAGTTGAAAAAATTTCTAAAAATTATACTTGCCAAAACTACAAACATTGGTGATAAAAGAATTGTATTCACTCGCCTAGGGTTTGCAACAGCATCAATTCGATGTTTTTTTTTGTCAAATTTTCTCCCCTCCTCCCCTCAGTAGGGGATGCAAAATTTTTAAAGAATTCGTATCGATAGACTCATCATTCTACTAAACATTTAAATTAAAACCATGATTTTTGTCTCGAATTCGCGTGAGTATAGAACTCCCCTCCCCAAAAAAAAACCTTTTCGATATTCTGGTCGAAGAGAGTGATGGGGTGGGGAAATATATTTTGACCTTAAAATTTATTCAGAGACATTCAATGATGTTTTGTGTAAATTTTGAAAAATGAGAAATAAAGGGCATTTCGTTTTCTTCTTATCCAGGAATACCTTTTGAACTATGGAGCTAAACATTTTTCCATGTTAGTTTCAGGTATTTGGCAACTATTACAGCGTAAGTCAATCCCTTCTACCTTATAAATACCTACCAGAAGGGAGCGAATTAGATTTAAAATATATCCCAAATTTTATCATTTATGCATAATTATTCTTGTCTTTATAAATTTAGGCCATTTCCTTTACCTAGCTAAAATTTCTAATAAGTAATTACAACCTTGGACTTTACACCTCGAATATGGATTAAAGTCGACACATTTCAGGCATTCTTCGTTGACAAAGAATAAGCTCTCAAGATAGTTTTTAATCTCTTTTCGCACAGTTTTAATCAATTTGCTTGTCTTGCCTGCGTAATCTCAAACAATAAACAATGTACTTATTGAGCTAGCTACAGTCCACTTAGACTTATAATACTAATTGACATTGATGTAAAAGATCACCTTTAGGTAGATGCTAGTTACATGGAAGATAGGTTATGTACACGGGTTTAGGTAGGTATGTGTAGCGGATAAGTCAAGAATCCAAAGCATATCATGAATCAAAACCAAAAAAAATGGCTAGGTACCGGTATAAATAAACCTATTAATTTATATAGCTGAAAAACCTCATTTGATAGATGAGGTGTCTACATTCTCTGACAAATAAAATACCTACAAAATGAAACGATTTTCTATTAAATTTAAGGAAAATAAAATAAAACTTACTTCGGCTCTATTATATCCAGATAATTTGCAAAATGTTTCGCTACAATATACAATAGGATAATCGACAATTTGAGCGTTAGCCAATAAAAAACTGCTGTCAGCTGTAAAATAAGAGAAAAAAAAATACAAAAAGAATTAATGGAACCGTAAATAATAGGTACGTAGCACATGTTAAAGATAAGTATAGTGAATGAAAAAAAAAAAAAAAAGAGAGAGATGTTAAGAAATACCTACGCAACTTCAATACGAACTTGGTTAAGAAAAAAAAGACCAACGTAGTATTACAACAACACGTAAGTATATAGACGCGCAACAAGTTCTAGAAAAATGTGAGTCTATAGAAGAAACACTTGATGTTGGTAAAAATACGCTGTCAACTGACATGTTGAAAAGCTTGAGTAAATTACTGAACTTTCTTTTCATAGTAGGATCTTATAGTATGTTGTAGTTGGATAATAAAGCGACGTTTGATTCTACAGGATTAGGTTTCATTCACGGCGAGGCGTGCATTTTTATCGTAAAGATTTAATAGCGAGTTGAAAAACACTTTTATTTTCTTTTGTTTGTACTCGTATTTAAGCGTCGAGCATTTGTTGCTCAAGTTGAAGAAGCAAAGGAGAAGAAGAAGAAAAAAAAAATCGTTTACCGAATAAAAACTACCTAAAGGTATTCGCAGGGTAGGCTGAAAAAAGCTCATTCGTTGGTATAGTTACTTAAGTAAGTGTACTGTTTACAAAGTGGTCTGTTCCATTTGCTGTACATAAGGTGCTTACTGTATACGAGTACACCTACTCGTCCTTATGGTGGTAGGTATTATGATTCTTTAGGCTACATATTTACAATGCCCTTGATTTTCATTCTATTTGGTATTCTCACGTTACTCTGTTTCCTGAATAAGTATGTATAAGGGTCTAAATAATATACCGCCCACTGGCATGGCACCCTTTTAATGTTTGAGTTTTGCCAGCATTGCCAGCCAGCAAACATAGCCTCGTTGGAAAAGTTTCGTTAGCAATTTTCACTAAAGCATTTCATGGTTTACTTTATTCAATTAAAATTCCATTATTTCACTTCTACGGTTTGTTTTCTTTGACCGTATCCGCTTTAATTTGCAGACGCTGCAAATTATGGTGAAGATTTCTCTAAATAAAGACCAATTTTAATAAACCGGCTACGCTCGTTACAATAAAACGCAACACAGGGTCACATTTATAAACGGTTTAACGAGGCGAAATTTCCTTCCAACGTTATGCACTCTTCTCGTCTTTCGTCTTACGTATTCGTCGTACTTTTCTTTCCTGTTCACATTAGTTTTAAAACTCGCATCTTACCAACGCCAACGTATGTCTTATCATCGTAATCGTAGTGTTATTTTTTTTAAATATTTCCCCAACACTTTCTCGTTCGTACATAGTACTTTTAAATTGAAAATATTCTAAGAATCGCAAAGTCTCTTTTTACCATCCATCCTTAGGTATGAATTTTTTTAACGTCTTAAACTACGAGACAATGTAATTTCCATCATTTTGAAAAGAATTTTCTTTTTCCCGAGACGATAACAGAAAAAAAAATAAAGGAAAAAAAACAGACAGAAGAAAAAATAAAGCTAAATCTCGGCGTTATCTACCTTTGAACAGACTTAATTCGCAAAAAGAAACGGATTTTTAGACTGATTTTCCTTGTCGTAAATGTGAGCGAAAATCAGGCTATTACGGTATATCAACTTATGGCAAATGACGGAGGAATATCAACGAAATTAGTTTTTGAGGTCTTAAAAGACCATTAAAACTGTTTTTGACAATAAAAGATATACATTTTCATTTTTCATTTTTTAAAATTTGTTTATGATTTTAACTTAAAAAATTGTTTTATTATTTTTATTTTTTTTATTTTTCAATTTTTTAATTTTTTAAATTTTTTATTACTTCAATTTTTACAATTTTTTTATTATTTTAATTCTTTTATTTTTAATACTTCCATTTTTATCATTTTTTTATTTTATTTTCTTTCCTCGATAACTAAAATCATTTTCCATGCTCAATACAACCGAAATTTCTCCAGTTCAATCAATAAGTTCAGTTTAACGGCAGATTAAATTTACCCATTGTAAGTGAGGATGACCTTGGATCAAAATTCAGTCATGTCTAAATTTAGGTGTGGAGGTGCTGAAGAGCAAAAATCTAGAACGTTGTTATTTTAAGCTAATCGATAGGCAATTCAAACTTCAAATTTGCATAGCATATTCAAAAATCAACCTTCTTTAACAAATAGGAGGGGGGATATTAGAGGTTTCCTTTTTTGGCGTTGAAAAAGGGCTACTTACTCCTCCACTATTCTCTCCCTAAATTGAGCAAGGAAGTTGAAATTTGGTACACAGACATAGCAGGGGTCCATAGATATGCCTTATAGGTGTTTTGACTTTTCGGCTTCATTGCTCCCCCTTACAGATCCAAAATGTTTTTTGAGGGTTTTTCATTTTTTGAATTCTTACCTTGCATAATTCCTCTCCAAATTGAGCTAGGAAGTTGAAGTTTGGTATGTAGATTTAGCATAACTCATAAAGTTCTTTTTTGAGGTGTTGACTTCTCAGCCTCATTACACCACTTCACAATGCTAAAAATGTAGCTTTTTGGTCAGTTTTTCTAATTTTAGAGTTTTCCAATCACATAACTCCCCTCCAGCTGTTAACCTTTCTGCCCCATTGCTATTACTCCCCTTACAGCTCTAAAATATTTTTTCAGGGGTTTCCAAATTGAGCTAAGAAGTTGAAATTTCGTATGCAGCTTTAGTATACCTCCTGGAATGCATTCAAGGGGTTTTTACTTTTCAGCTTCATTACACCCCCTCACAGTCCTAAGAATGTAGTTTTTAGCAAATTTTTCTGATTTTTTGAAATCCTTCCTGGCGTAATTACCCTCCAAATTGACCTAGGAAGTTGAAATTTCGTATGCAGCTTTAATTTAGCTCCTGGAGTATCTTCAGGGGTTTTTGACTTTTCAGCCTCATCACACCCTCTCACAGCCCTAAAAATGTGATTTTTAGTCAATTTTTCTAATTTTTTGAATCCTTCCTCGCGTAATTACCCTTCAAATTGAGCTAGGAAGTTGAAATTTCGTATGCAGCTTTAGTATAGCTCCTGGAATGTCTTCAAGGGGTTTTTACTTCTCAGGCCTCATTATCCCCCCTCACAGCTCTAAAAATGTGGTTTTTGGTCAATTTTTCTAATTTTTTGAATTCCTTCCTCGCATAATTATCCTTCAAATTGAGCTAGGAAGTTGAAATTAGATATGCAGATTTATTATAGGTCCAGCGAACTTTTTGCAGGCATTGCACCCCCTCACAGCCTCAAACATGCACTTTTTTTGTCAGTATTTTCAATTTTTTGAGTTTGCTCTTCAAATAACTCTCCTCTAAATTGAGCCAGGAAGTCTAAATTTGGTATACAGATTTAGTGTGAGTCCTGAAGTGCTTTCTGTAGGTTTCGACTTTTCAACCTCATTGCCAGCCCCCACAGCCTCAAAAATGTAGTTTTTTGACCTATTTTTCTTATTTTTTGAGTTTGTTCCTTGCATAACTCTCCACCAAATTGAGCTACGAAGTTTAAATTTAGAACGCAGATTTAGCATTAGGCGTAGATGTGCCCTTTGAGAGTTTCAGCTACATGCTTCAATACATACCTGTACCACTACCAGAATTCAAAAAAAACATTTCAGATCGCTTCTTTTTTTAATCAACGATTGGACAATTCGAATATTTTGTTAATTTTATGAAAATCAGGCACAAAACGCATCTCAGGCGAAGTTTTTCTTTATTTCAAACGTGCTCGTTACAGAAAGAAGACGTTTATTTTACCAACCTATACTGATACTTATACCTACCTGTTCCATTCTCGTTAAATATTTTGCCAACAAATAGTTTCGCTATAATTGTCTGATTTTTAATTTATTTTGAAAATTGAAACGAATATTAGACGCGTTAAGGGACTCGAAAGCGAATATCTATATCATTTTTTATTCGAAAGTTTTTTGTCTCTTTTTTCCTTCTTTTTTTTCGTATCGCTGCAGCAGCTCGTTATACGGTAAGTTATTATTTAAACCAGACAGCGCAAAGCGGAACGACTGTCATATAGGTTGCTCTCTATATCTATCAAAGTGTCGAAAGTGTTAAACTTACGACAGTTTTTGAAATATTTTCCTCAGACGTACGTACAAGTATAAGTTTCTGTTTCAAAAGCATGATTTTGATTTGCACGATGGTGCGGCATTCGAGAACGAGAGAGAAAAAAAAACCTCGAACCTCGAATCGAACGATAAACAAAAATGAAGATGTTAGTCGGGTAATTTTTTACGTACATTTTCTTCTTGCTTTTTTTTTCTTTTCATATTTTTTTATTTCTTGATCATCAAATAAGATAAATGATTTCCCGGAACGTTTATAAAAATCGTAGTATTTTACGACCCGCTCACCTTTTTCTTTTTTTTCTTTTATCAAACAGCGATATGACATCATTTCGGTTATCAAATGGCAAATACTACTCGTATAAGAACGAACGTATCGATTCGAATGGTTATTTTTCAATGTCCAGTCATTTCTCACTAAATCCACAAAAAAAAACCCAACCAACTTCCGATTGTAATTTTAACACTCGAATGTGAGGTTTACCTATTCGCCGCGTATGATCAGTTGAAAATTCCCGTTTATTTACACAATTGGAGAATTCCAAGTTTTGTATTTTGGAAAATTTTCAAACTAGCGCGAGTAAACATTTGCCTGTCATTGGGTAGGGATATATAGCTTATGCTACGTGCAAAATATATTATTATTTTTTCTTTTCTCTTTCTTTATCAAATATCGAAAAATTCAATCGATTGCCTCGAAATAGTAATTTACATTTTGACAGGCGAATACCTGAACAAGACAATTTTACACATCAGCACAGCGAGGGTATTTTTTTGGAGTACAGAATGGCACGTAGAGCAATCGAGGTTACATTCGAGTACATTAATTTGACTAGTTATTCTACAACAATGGAAAGAATAAGATGAAAAATGAAAATTCTATGAAGTAATATAAGTAGGCAATCTAGGTATAGTAAAACTTCTTTTCCATCTTAGGTATTTGAAAAATTTCTCAAGCTAGTTCGTTTAATAAAGCGAACGCAAGATGATCAGAAATATCTATTTTAGGGCTAACAATTTCTCTACTTAAAAGACCTTGGTTGGTAACCAAATTGCTGTAGCATGGGTGAGAAAATTTTCTCTTAAAGTTCGAAAACAAGAGAAGAAATATGCAATGGTCACATCCTATCTTGGCTATAAAGCCAAAGCAGTAATTTGTCTAACTTTGGGGTCATAATGCAAGGAGAGTTCAAGGATAACTGCAGCTTAAAATTCCTTTTTTTTTGTCTGACCTTCAGCCAATTTTTACTTTTTGATTAAATATTTTGAAAATATTATTGAATAGGCACAAATGAAACCGCATCCAAACGTTTCAATAATATCGCAAAAAATTTTACCATCTTAAGCAATGTTCTAAATCATTTATGACGGTTCGGAAAAAATTTAATCAACGACTGTGGCACCACGCAAAAATTATTACCGCTGAACGATGGCTTATTTCGTAAAAAAATATTTGAATAACACGAGTAAAGGGAGAGGGGGAGAGATAAGTTTTAGACAGAAATAAAATTTATTTTCCATGGAAGTATGTCGATTAAAGGAACAGACTACTTTATGAAAAAATATCTTGGTGACTGGTGTTTAAATTTCACAAAAGAATAATTTAAATGTCTCATGAAAATTCACGTAATATGGTAAATGACATCATTATCAACACCTGCGATCAATGTAATGACGTCATGCGCTGTGAACGATATAACATGAAATTTTTACCTGAAAATAGTAAATTAAAATTTTAGAATAATATTTTATAGCGAAATGGTTCCAAAAAATATCCTAAACACGCATTGAACACTCCAAACAAATTTAAATGTCTAATTTCAGGCACTTAGCTCAGTCGGAGCGAGGAGGGGCTGAAGGGAAGGAGGCAGGTGAACAACCGACTATTTCTAAGGTTCAAAAGAGAATAACTTTCCATATTTCCTTATCTCATGAACGTAAGAGGTCAATTTTTCGATATTTTTCGCATGGCTAATAATCGTGTGAGTAAAATTGCATACTCAGTTTGCCGTAAATACGCCTCCGCTTGTTCGAATGAATAAAACAGTCAAAAAAATAGGAGAAACCCTCCATATCTGCTCTCGTGATTAACTTGAGAAGTTGATTTTTGGATATGTTATATAACTTTTAATACTCTATCGATTGGCTTAAAAACCAACAATTTTTGCGATTTTACCCCTCTTCAACCCCTCCACAAATTTTAGACGCGAATAAATTTTCATTCGAAAACCTACCCACTCACATATATGTTATTTGTTACTAATCTGAGTCTACTTCTTGAATTTAAGTGGATTTGGTCGCTATTGAGCAAAGTAGATGATTTTTGTCCATGAAGAGAGGAGGGGGAATGAATAAAAAAATAAATATCTAACATGGCCTAAAACGGTATTATTGGTTTTCTAGCATTCTATAACATTTTTTTGTTGATACTCTTCCCCCTTTCCTGCTTCTTCGATATCCATCGTAGGTCACTGTTTCATAATGACCGGGTTTTCTTTGACGATGTGATAAAGAAAATGAAACTAAAAACAATTCGAAACACTGTAGTGCTTATCTAGCAATAAATTTTTAAGCACTTTGCTGCAGGAACCTGACCTAGGTTAGTTGGGTATAAATACTTGAGCTATGTTAATCCTGCAAAATTAATGATGGGCAAGTTTTGTACAATTTTTCTCAACTTATTAAAACTTTGTTTGTTTAAAATTTTACTTAGTACGAAAAAAGAGTATAGTGGAGTAAGAAGAGGTGAATCGTCCCTAGGCTAGAATTTTCTGACCATCTGGTAAAAATTGGTCCCTCTGGTATAAAAACCCACTAGTGAAAACTTTGGCAGATTTTTGAGGATTTTGGATATGTTTAATAACGCACCTTCACGAGTGCAATCAGCTAAAAATACCTTCCTTAACCATTTTTCCCGGGCTTAGCTATTTTTCAAAGTTTTTCTACCGCACCAATTTTTGAAAAAGTCTTTATTAGTATTCATTCGGAAAATTTTTCTAGAAGTAAAAAGAGACACTCCACCATTTGGCATAATTATATTCTCTCCAAGTTCTTTTTTGAAAATTTGGTAAAAAAAACTATTTTTTAGAAAAATTTTTCCATGAAAAAACTGTTTTGTAAAGAATGTAATCTTATTGAAAAAATCAGTTTTATGTATTTTCTCGAAATTAGTTCAATACTTCAGCAAAAACATCTTTTTGGTAAAGTTTCTATTTTTACGGAGTTTTTTTTTTTAAAAAAAAACCAGAAGATCGTTTCATGAAATTTTTTCTCAAAAATTAAAGAAAAAAACTTGAAGGGTGCCAAGTTATGGAGGGAGGGCGTATTTTATTACTTTAAGAAAGTTTTTGTAATTGGACACTTGTAAGAACTTTTTTAATAGTTGTGGGCAATTTGAAATTATCACTCAAGCTTTACTTTCAATTTTTTTACCGAAAATATTACACAACATATGTTACATTTTGACGCTAAGTGGGCATCTCTGCCATTTTAGGATAAGAAGTTGTAAATTTTTGAAAATGACCTCAGATTTTCAGAAAAAAATTTCAGAACCATGTATCTTTATTCCTGCAATGATTAAGAAAGGCAAAACATTATACATTAATCCAACTTGAGTTGCTCTACATGTAGTATGAAGGAAGTACTATCATAGCGAAACACCCTGTATATTTAATTTCGAAATCTATAAATGGGTATTTTGTGATAAAAAGAATACCAAAAAAAATTGATAAAAATTCTTGGGATAACTTAAACGGTGCTGATTTCCTTCGCATAAGAAAGGAGATGCAAGATTATGCTCTGATTATTGAACAATTGCTCTAATTCCACACAGTAGCAAAGTCATGTTACGAATCCTAAACAACCGAATCAATGCACATCTACAAAGGAAAATTTCACCTGAACAAACCGAGTTTATGCCAGGAAGAGGCACAAGGGAACAGATAATGAATGTCCAGTAAATCATCGAAAAGTACAGGGAGCTCAACATACCTGTGGTGATGTTTTTCATAGATTACACCAAAGCCTTTGACTGCATAAGTTGGATGAAGCTCTTCAAAGTTCTAAGAGAAATGGGAGTTTTTGCTCATATAGTAGATTTGGTGGAGTCCCTATATGAGTTCAATTCTACGGTGGTGAGAGTAGATGGTGAAGAATCTGAAGCTGTTCAGGTGGAGCAGGGAGTGCGTCAAGGATGTATATTGTCCCCGTAGTTATTCAACATCTATGGTGAGCATATAATTCGCGAGGCTCTTGAACATTGGATTGGTGGTATTCCTATTAGAGGAAGAAGAATCTCTAATCTGCGATATGCAGATAATACCACCTTGATTGCTGCGGATGAAGAAGAAATGGCGGAGCTCGTCAACCTGGTGCAGATTGCCAGCGAAAAACTTGGACTTTGTATTAATGCAACGAAAATGAAAGTCATGGTGGTGGATTGGGCCAAATGTCTTCCAATTTCTACAGCTCTGAGCGAATACGAAAAGGTTAACTCTTTTGTATATTTAGGCTCCATCATCGAAGCAGATGGAGGCTCGTTTGGCAGAAATACGGCGCCGAATCGCTCTGAGCAAATCAGCTATGACCAAACACCGTAATATCATATGTAATAACAAATCTTCAGAAAGACAAGGAAGAGACTTATACAATCACTTGTTTTCTCTAGAGTAGAAACATGGACATTAAAGGCATATGATAAAAGAAGAATCGACGCCTTTGAGATGTGGGTCTGGCGAAGGATGCTGAGGATATCCTGGACAGCGCGACGAACCAACATTTCAACATTTCAATCGTCAACCAAATACAGGAGCCAGTCGGGTTAAGTATTTTATGCGAGAGACGCATTCTAGGGTATTTCGGTCATGTGACCAGAAGAGAAGTCGGAAATTTCGAAAAAGACATATTCCTCGGTAAGTTGTCTGGGAAAAGGGAGAGGCAGATCTCCGATCAGGTAGTCTGACATCATCAAAGTGCGAATGGGCTCTGTGGTAGGAGCTGGGTCACAGGCACTCTTCTAGGTGCAATACGGTCATAAGTGACTAAGACCTACTGATGATGGATGAATGGGGCTATTTAAGAAACATATGTGTAGACTGCAGATGTGCAGAATTCCAGAATCCAGATAATACCAAAAATTTACAAGAATTGGTAAAACTAACAAAAAAGGCATATCCGCAGCACCTATACTACATGTACATCAGAAATTTCAGATCACTACGCCAATTTGGGATGAAGTTATGGGAGTAATCGCTCTTTTTCAAAGTCTAAAAGGAGAAAATCTGCTACATCTCTTGATCTATTCTCCTAATCGATGTAGAAGTTCGATTTTTGGATATGATGTACATTTTTTGATTTTCTATCGATTAATGTGAAAATAAATGATTTTTGCGATTTTAGGTCATTCTCACTCTTATATAAATCTAATCTGTCGTCATCCTCGTCAATCAAAGTCTCTTGGCTGAATTCGAGCAATTTTAGTGGATATTGAGTCAAGTAACTGATTTTATTCTTCAGGAAACCACAAAATGAATAACATTGAAAATCTAATGCGGACAAAAATTATTTCGTAGCCTTTTAGAATCCGGTATAGAATTTTGTTGCACTCCACATCTCACCATGAACATTTATATCGGAACAGCTTGTTTTTCTTTGTTAATATGAATATGACAGAAGCAATTAATATACCTAAATGATTTTTTTTTATTCATCGCTATCGTATATATTTCACTTTGATCACAAATTTTATTCTTCAACAAACTATTTTCAAAGATGGAAATGTCGCATTTATTTTATAAAAAATTTTATACAAAATTATCTATTGTCAAGCAGTGAACGAGTGAATTAAATTAACAAGATAATACAAGGATAACTGATGCCCAAGAGACAAAAAAATTCACGATTTTTTTTTACTTCAAATACATATAATTATGTAAACCACTCGAAACAAACTTGAAAAAAAAATCAAAAATATTGGGACTCGAAACGAAGATTCGCTCTGATTAAAAGACTCGTTCAAAATAGAGACTAAGACTCGCAATTGCAAAAATTGCGATGACTTGGAGCCTCCGAGTTTTTTCAGAGCAGATTCTGGTCAACCCTGACTGCAATACTG
The DNA here is from genome assembly GCA_900060175.1 of Ferrisia virgata. Classification (NCBI taxonomy): domain Eukaryota; kingdom Metazoa; phylum Arthropoda; class Insecta; order Hemiptera; family Pseudococcidae; genus Ferrisia; species Ferrisia virgata. The sequence goes on from FIZR01031286.1 coordinate 13,746, forward strand.
CAAAAAAATTTTATCCATAAATTTTTTCGTTATTTAATGCTATTTTTACATGACTAAAGGGCCTATTCTTCCTGCTTATCAAGCCATGATTCTTTGGAAGGAGTACTTTTTCTGCATTTTTCAAACTTGGATTAAATTCACGAAAAAAAAAAAGAACTTTTACATCTCATCTCATTCCAGCGAACTGAATATAAATAAAAATTACTTCTTGCCATTATACACTTTAATACGAATTGATAAGTAAGTATGTATCAACATCTCGTTTTTCAATAAAGAACTTCTCGTACGACTGTTTACGTACACTTACTATGTAAATTATATACGTATACCTAATCAGCCTACCTACCTACTTACCTACATAATTATAATAATTCCAATCTAATACACTCGATCACATTTGCATATAGATAATTCATTCATGAAACAAAAACGATACAGGGAGAGAGAATGAAGAGGGGAAAAAAACGAAACCTACAACTTCAAAGCTTCTAATCCCTTAGGATCTCATTAACACAGGAATTATATAAATAGTATAGTATAGGTACCTATATAGCGAACACACTTGACGCGGCCTTTTTCACATTTAATTTATGACATTAAAGTGTCACATATACGGGTATCAATGTAGCATAAGCCGGAGTTAAAATATAGGTAGTATAAGGCGATAACGATAGGAGAAACGCGTTCCGCGTTAATAATGGATTTGTCGATTTTACCTAATTAGACGGTCATTATAGCGCCTACGAGCAATATTTTCATCAAAATAATATAGATATTTAAGCCAATAAGTACCATCAATTCGATTATTATTAGAGCGAGGGTGAAATAAAAAACACGATAGACGATGCTATTTCCAGACATCGCATCGTCAATATATATATCGCCCTCGCCATTCTAACGCGAATTAGACGACAATTGGCCTTTGAATTAATACGGTATACGTCTAACTTATGTACGTGTGTTGTACGATATACTACGATAACGTTATACGTACTACGTTATAATAACGAAAATGAAAGAACGAAAATACAAGTACTACGTATAGAGAGAAGATACTTATACATATATATACACGCGAATATACACTTACGTTGCGAACTGGAACGCCTGATAATATTTTCAAGGAATGTATTCTGTGGCGCCACAAGACCCCTTCGTCCTCCTGGCATGCTGTTACACACCCCTGCCGTGACGTCACGCTTCACTACGTGGCGGGACTGTCGATATTTTCGGTTTTCTTAGATGCTGCACCACGTAACACATTAACGTAAGATATCTGGGAACGGTGAAAATATGGTACAGTACAGCTTCCTCGTTAACGGACCGAACCAGACCGAAGTATATAATAATTTTTTTTTTGTTGTTGTTTTTACCTCGCCCCGCGACACGACTTTTCTATTTCTTTTTTTTTTTTTACTTTCTTTTCTCAGCTTTTCTATAATCTCAAGGATAAAGGTGAAATTCAACCGCAATCAAAATGTTGAATTTTTTCTTGAAATTTCATGGTTACTACGTAATTCGTGTACTTGGGTTGAAATTGAAACTATTATAAAGTTACATTTTTCGGTCTTCATTGGTCGAGTTCTTCGTTTGATTATTTCATCACAAAAGATTTGCAATCTGCAGAAAAAAAATCAATATTTGTAACGATTCTGTTTTTTTTTTTTTTTTTTTTGTAATTGGTACGCGCTAAATTAGTCTCAAATTACCTGTTGAACTATAACAGAACGATGGAAATCTGTAAGTTATTTCAATGACGCTTTTTACTTCACTACATTTAACCACTGCTGAGCCTGTCGCCGTCGCCGTCACCGTCACCGTCGACGTCGTCTCCTTTCTGAAACACAAGACGAGATTCATTATTAATGGAAACGTTAATTAATGTTTTTTGAGTACATCGTTAACTGAAATAGCTAATTCTTATACGACCGACAGTAGTCTTCGCAATCACTTCGTATTTTTAATTAACCAGCCGGAAAAAAATAAAAGGAAAAAGCATCGTTTGCGGAGCTTTTTGAGACTGATTTTCGTGCTGTGTAAATTCGTAATATAGATGAGCCGTAAGACGAGCTCAATAATTGGAAAAAGTTGAAAACGTCCGGAAAATCTATGTTTTTCAAATTATACTCGGGTTTGATATTCGCAGATGGTAAAAAGTCAATAAATTAAGAAGCCATACTTGGAAAACCTACTTAAAACGCAGATAAAAATACCAGCATTGCACGAATGAACCAGATGAAACTTTTTAGTTACACAAATAATATAATCATTGGAAATTGCTCAATAATTCACCGGGGAGGGCAAGAGGGGGGGGGGTCACCGTTGGAGCAATTTGTTGATAGTTGAAGATTCGAAACCCGTGAGAGGAAAGTTCGAGTCTGAAACAAACGCTTTTTTTTAGAACTGAACATATGTTCAGGTCATCTCCTGGAAAGTGTAGGTTTATAGGTTGAAAGGTGAAATCGTGGCTCCCTTTTTTCAACTTCTATGGTTTATGTTTCATCGCGGATTGTTAATGCTTGGGGAGAGGGAAGAAAAATACGTACGAATTGATAAATGAATACATAGTTATTAACGTCACCTTTCATGCAAAAAATCTCCATCAAACTTTTCATGCCATAAAGCCACTTCTTCTGGCCTTATTGTGGCTTATACTCGTACAGTAAAAATTTAACGAAAAATAAACAATTCTTCAAAATTTGAAATTTACGTAAATTTAATGCACTAAATATTAATTTGGGATTGATTTTCTTTTGATATGGAAATGAAGGTTATGGAATTTTTTCAAATTTCTTAAACCATTAATATGACCTTTAAATTGACTTTGAGAATTTTGAAACAACTTGTATGATCTTCATTTTGAGCTGAAAACTCGAGAAAATTTTCAAGAGTATTTTACATTTCTCAACATTTTTTCAAATTTTGTGAGTATTACCCCCTCTACTGCCGGCAAAAAACATTTTTTTCCTTCGTTAAAGGTCAATTTCTGACCAAATAAAACGGTTTTTGAACACCACAGAAGGGGGCCATTACATTAATAGATTTGCTCAGAAAGAATATCCTGCGAGCGCCCCACCCCACGTTACCAAAGCCCATCTCAAGGTCATAATCGAAGTCTGAGAAACTGGAAAAAATTTCAAACAACTCTTCCCCCTCCTGGTACTTTTACTTCCAAACCAAGTTTGAAAAAAAAAATGTTTTGTCGGCCAAGAGAGAAGGGGATACAACACCCCCTTTCTTGAGGGTTTGTATTGAGTACTCGAGGATTACGGCAGAAAAAATACATTTTGAAAATGAACGCGAAAACATGCCCCGAGATATCAAGAGTAGAGATATGAAAAATGTACCCGAAAGGTGACATTTGGGATCAATGGCAAATATTTATCATCAGCACCCATTCTAAGTTATTGCTCTCGAGCATAGCGAAAATTCAAAAATTTTCAACCATGCTAACCTTACCGTCTGAATAGGTTGATGGTTCAAAATAGTGTACGTATTTTTCATACTGTGTCCAAACTATGCCAGGATGTCAATCCTAAAGTGACGTCGTGGCTCTTGAAAATGATTTTAAAAGGTTTAAATTATCAAAAGTTCGCATTTTTTCAGTGTTTTACAAGAAAAAAAGGCATCGCAAATCGATGGTTTTTGAGCCTGAATCTCATGAATGAAGAAGAAATTCGAATCGTCCGCTCAGGGAATACATTGAAAAAAAGGAGCTCTCTAGGATATTTTGTCAAGAACAGTAGTAGGGGTGCGTGAATAAGTGAAACCTCCGAAAAGTATATTAAGGTCATATACTAAATTTGTAGACCAAAGTTCAACCCCTAAATTAATTTGGAGAGGAGTTATACGAGGAACAAATTTAAAAAGTGAGAAAACCTCCTCAAAAGAAGGCATTCTGGAGAAGGAAAAGCAATGGGCCTGAAAAGTCAAAACCCCCAAAAAACACATCTATGGCACCTACCAAGCCTACATATCAAATTTCAACTTCTTAGCTCAATTTGGAGGGGAGATACGGAAGGAACAACTCTTTTTCAAGTTCAAAAAGATTTTAAAAAACCCATATTTCCCTTCCTAATTAACTTGGGAGGTTGATTTTTGGATATTTTATGCAACTTTAAATTCTCTATCGATTCGTTTAAAACGGAATAATTTTTTCGATTCAAACTCCTCGGCACTCCGTCCTGCAAATTTGGGCATAATTGAATTTTGACTCGAGATCAATTCGACTGTAAAATATTAAATCTGCCACTAATCTTAACCTGTTTCCTAAATTTGATCGATTTTGGTCGGTATCGAACTGAGCAAATGATTTTTAATTTCAGGAAGAAAAAAAAAACAAAACAAAAATCCTTAGTACTGTAACCGGCTACCATTTGTTGATTACCATTCACCCTCCCCCTGCTCCATCATATGTTCATATTCATCCCGACATGTTTTTCAACGTTTAGTATTTTGAAAACTTGCTTAGCATATTTTTTATAATGCTCAACTTTTTTTTCAAACATTATCCAACTGCTGACGGTTGAGATTGGTCAACACTACATCATTAGCAGCTGATAGTCAACAACGGAATGTCAAAAGTTAACTAGCAATAGTGGACCACCAGGATTTTGACTATCATCGATGCTTCAACACTTGACCATCAACAATTGATGGTCAACTGTGGATTATCAAAAGCTTACTTTTCATAAAGGACCATGAAGATCTGGACTGTCAACAGTGGATTGTCAAAAGTTGACCAACAATAGTGAACCATCAAGATTTGGTCCATCAGCTCTTGACAGTCCAGATCTATCAACAATTGATGGTCAAATGTGGACTGTCAAAAGTTGACCAACAATAGTGAACCACCAAGATTCAGACCATCAACTCTTGACAGTCCAGATCCATCAAAAGTTGATGGTCAACTATGGATTGTCAGAAGTAGACCATCAATTGCGTACCATCAAGATTCAGACCATCAACAGTTGACCATCAATATCCGCTAAGGAAATTTTCAAAATTCAATTTCATTTGCAGTGACATGATTTTTTTAAAATTTGTGATTTCTTTTCAACATTAGGAATTTCAAAAACTACTAGGAATTTTTTCTGTAATATTCAACTATTTCATCAAACGTAATTCGACTGTTGACGATCCAGATGTTAACAGCCCGGAATAGTTGACCATCAATGTCAAGGCCATCAATATCCAGATCATAAAAAGCTGAACAATACGGATTTTGATGGTCCATTGTTAATGGTCAACTGATACCACGATGACAGGTCAACTGTAGAATGCGCTATCACACATCTTCCGATGTCGATAAATATCTTACATCTTGAAAAATGATTGTAATGATCTTCTAGAGCCCCAACACGGATTTTATTGACATTCTTTCACTCATCCGAGATAGGTCGATAGACTGTAATAGCCTGGTTTTCGTCGACAATATGACATAGAAAATCAGTCTGATTACCTAATTTTGCTCGATCATGTTATGTTACTGCCACAATTCAAATTTAAAAATATTTCCCACTAAGGGACAAAGAGCAGTGAGTAGAACTAAAAAAGTACCTACGATCTTAGGTATGCGATATATCGTTATACCCCCCCTCACCCCCACTCCACTGCGTAGGAAAATATCCCAAAATTTGAATTCTGGCAGCAACATTGCCTTCCAGACTGTTTAAAAAAAAAACCTTTTAACGTAATTGGATGGTTTTCTCTAGTGAAAAGTTGGGTAAAAAAAAAAATGGGAATTTTTAATATCTCGGTGCATTTTTGAGCCCGTCTGACGGTCCCACGGTGGCTTTTAAACAACCGAAAATAAACTAAGCACATTTTGAAAATCAATATCTCTGTCTTTATTCTTTTCCGTGTATTTGTAATTATTTACGTAGGTACCAACATCCGAGTAAGTAAAATACCCCTATCACCTTGGTAATTATTTAGATACAACAAGCGTCTTACACATAAGTATAAATAGCTTTGCACCAAGCATCAATCACAACCTGTTGCTTGAAGAGTTTTACGAGCTTTTGTAACAGAGTACCATACGTCTCAAGAGGCTTGTCTCCATTAATACAATGATACATCAGGATGATTGAGATCAACAGATATCAAGTATCTTAAAAACCCTTTCGTTAAAAGATACTTACCTAGTCTAAGACTAAACAGAATAGTACGAAAGATACGCCACCGTTTAAGTATAAATAACGAAAAAAGATGATGTTACTAAAATATGGCTTTCTTTTCTCTACGGTACTAGCATATTCATCAATTCAATTTTTTACTCGAGGAATAAGCGCTGGATCCAAAATTAAAAAAAAAAATAAAATAAAATAGATACACTTTGTTATTTTAAATTATTCATTAGTCTTGAAAGTTCAACAAAGTACATTGATTAAACCATCTGAAAACACTAAGGTAGATATAGGTATAATGAGTACATGTTTTATTAAAACGAGTCAAAACACTTTGGTGGTGTATCCTTTCCTGAGGCGAAATTTTTCCACATATAAAACTTTGTTAAATTAAGAAACTAACGTCACATTTCATAATTCATCAACATCATTTTTAGGCTAACCCCTTAAATATCTCCAAAAATGTAACAAACTTTTAACCATAACTCATCTTCATCGTTATATTACGCAGCGGTTATACGCAATAACGCAAAAAATACTTTTTCAAATGGAAAAACTGTCAAAGAAGGTTAATTTAATTGAAAATTATATTTTACTCGCAGCATTACAGTTGTAATTTTCACGCCATATAAGCACGTAATCTGAGCCGTATCGTTACCGAAGTTAGAAAACATCTCGTAATGCAACGAACGTTACCGCAATAAAAAATACATATCTGCCACATTCTAAAATATCATTTACTTTATGAAATAAAAATCTAAACAATAAAAATATTAATCGGCGCAATAACTCTCCAGCAGACAAAATGTAACCCTTATATACTCGAAATTATATATTATATTTTAACATTATACCTACATATTTTATACCAAAAAAAAAAATAAATAAAAAAAACGAAGAGGTAGGCAGACATTGTAGTAAATAGGTACGAGGGGATAATCAGGTCTAAATTTAAAAACATTCACACGTAGCGTTATTTTTAGCTGTAAAATAAGTCTGAAATACGTGAAAAAGCTTAAAATATTTCACTCAAATACGTGATACGTGAATTTAATCCCCAAACGAAATCATCCAATAATAGGGATATTTTTAAACGTATTTTATTTCAGCACAGGGCAACTTATACCATATACCTACCTAACTGCCTATCTACCAAACGCAAAGTATACTACAAGAGCACATCACGTCAATTATCCAGTACCTACGAAATTTAGTATAAACCGCAAATCAGAGATTTTAACCCAATTCGGGCGAAATTTACCCACAGGGTATAGACGAAAATTACACACATAAAAAAATATCGCTAAACTCGAATCAAGCAGCCGACATTATGACACGTATCAATATTTTCGTGCTAAAATATCCGAGCGTCGGTTTTACCACAAAATAAGCTGCAACTTTGGAAATTTCCGTTTCTAATACATTCCGGTAAAAGTAGGCAGGTATCTTTAAAGGTAGCACGAATTTCGACTAATTTTCGCCGAAAAATATAGTAACGCGTTGTCGTTCTATACGAGTAAATTCGAATTACGACGCTCGTTTAATTTTAGTACAGCAATAGCAACTCGAACAGTTGGAATTTCATCCCTTCAAGTCACGAAATTTATTAGACAAGTATAATTTGATGTGAATGCAGCCAATATCTAGACAATTTTGATTTAATAAGGTGAAATTTACACCAGAATAGGCAACTTATCGCGTAGGAATGTGTTGAAATTAACCAGTACAGAGACCGACTCGATGCGAAGAGTTGCGACGCGTTACACAAAATTAATGTGCCAGAATAGTTGCCTATTGAAATTTTTTTATTTTCAACAAATTATATCTACCAAGTTGGACGATTCATTAAGCAGCATTCATATTCAACCTTGAAAACAAATCCATTTCAAATTATTATCGTTGTAAGATAACTGGATGAAATTACGCGCGGCGCACGGAATACGAATGAATGATAATAGACTTCATTATACTTACGTAAAATATTGAAATTTGGCCAAAACTTTTAACCGCGATAAGAGTTAAAATCACGAATAATGACCCCGAGCATTTTTTTAAAAAGTTGTTATAAGTAAATTTATTCAATTTAAAATTACATCGAAATGTCACTTTTGAAACAAAAAAAATAAACTTAAAGAGGTAGTTCAAATATTAAATTCGAACTTCAAATATTAAACAATTGTAGTAATTTCAGATTTTTTAATAATAGTGAAATTTTGGAGTACAAAAGGACGAGGGGAAAGTAGTCGAGTCGAGCACGCGAAATTTTCACCATATGCAGTTTTAAAATTTACTTATGCAAGTGGAAATTCCGCCTTCAAGTTGTCACTGAGAATTGACTATAAAAAAAATAAACAAAGTAAAAGTAAAAAATGAAAAGAAATCAAGCAAAGTAAAACAAAATAAAATAAAACTAGAAATAAAATGGAAAAAAATCATATCAATTTGCAGTTTTTTTCACTACCCTCTACAATTTTCCAAAAGAAACTAAAATTTATACTCATTGTCCAATTTTAGATTAGTTTGGTACATTGAATCAACTAATGCTATCAGCAATTATCAAAGTGGATTTCGAACAAAAAAGTTCTACAATAGACCATCTCTTTACCCTTCAACAAGAAATCTCCACAGCTCTTGAAAATAAATAAAGTTTAATCTCAATCTTCTTTGATCTAGAAAAGGCATATGACAAAGCACGAAGGTACAAAATCCTGGAAAAACTCCACTCAATAAGTATTGGAGGTCATCTGGCATATTTTATTATCAACTTTCTTAAAGATCATTATTTCAAAGTTCGAATAAATAATACCTATTCCAAACCTCATCTAATACAAAATGGTGTAACCCAAGGATCCGTCCTCAGCACCACCCTATTTATCCTTCTAGTTGATGGAATCCAAACAGCAATCTCATTGCAGTTATCTCTTGAAATCTTCCCAGATGACGTAAACATTTCACTTAGGGTAAAAGATACGAGACTTGCCGCATTAACCATCCAAAAAACACTAAACCAAATTCAGAAATGGGCTGACCTAAACGGACTCACCTTCTCAGAGACCAAAACTCATTGTATCATCTTTACCAACAAAAAGAAAATTCAAC
>FIZR01031288.1:0-18228 GCA_900060175.1 Ferrisia virgata
AAATCCCCCCCTTAAAAAAAAAAAAAAAAAATTTAAAACTGCGGGGGAAAAAAAGTAAAAAAAAAAAAAAAAAAAAGATAGATCGCGTTCATCAGTTGATGTGTAATTTACGAACCTGGTACGACGACTGGCGGTTGGTAATTAATGCCGACTTGGAATCCGGTAGGACACCAGTTGACAAATTTAATGTTTTCTCTAGTTTTAATCACTTGTATAGAGTCGTTTACGTCCCTGGGGGTTACATCTCCTCTGTACAGCATACAGCAAGCCATATACTTGCCTCTTCTCGGATCGCATTTTACCATTTGATTACCAGGTTGAAACGAGTCTACGGTTATTTCCTTAACGGACATATTCTGACGATCTGCTTTAACAACCGATATTATTGGCGCGTACGTGATCAACGGGAAATGAATACGCGGATATGGTACTAAATTTGTTTGGAATTCCATTAAATCTATATTCATCGCACCTTCGAATCTCATACTTGCAGTGAAAGACGACGTTACCTAAAACAACGAATGTTAATTGACTACCTATAATGTTGTACGAATAGTGCAGATACCGTACCTAGTGGGTAAAATTTGCTTAAAATCAAAAGTACATACGTGCGAATATAAATAAATACATATTTCGTTTTGATATGTGTCTAGATAACAGATTATAGTAAAATAAGTGAATATAGTTTGCTATATCGTTGGTATTTGATAACAAGTTGAAAGACGAGCATCTTTCATATTTTGCGATGTTGTTGACATTGTGATAGCTTTTTGAAATTGTAACATAATAGTCTTCATTTTGTTTATAATTAAAATGCAAACAGGTGTCGTAACATATTTTCAGACAGCCTCGTAATGAATTTACTAAACAATACAATAAAACTTGCTACCATCCTGAGAGTTCTACGTAGAGTAAAGTGTATTGTGTTTTCCTTGACTTGAGGTGTAACTCATTAGCGCGTAAAGTTCGTCAAAAAAAAAAAAAAAAATTAAAATAAGCAAATGAAGTATCTACCTATCTACGTTGAATGTTCCCTGAAATATCTTATTTCATCGGTTGACGAAAGAACTAGGTTTGCTTTTTTTCCTACATTTTTAAAATGACAAAAAAAATCTCTATAGTTATTTTGAAATATGTCTAACGATGTTTCGCTGAAATTGATAGCTGTTTAGTGTTCAGTCCAGGAGTGGGGAATAGAGGTGGAAAAACTCCGCATAGTGGAGTTCCTAATTAAAAATTCATAATAATATGGTGGGTTGAAAACAAAATGAAATGCTTCGATTTAGATAATTTCTAGATAAATAACATACTTTCAGTATATTTAAATTTCTCCAAATAAAATTTTAACCATCCAAGTTCCTTGAAGGGGTTGTTATGAGTTTCCAAAGTCAAGGCATATTAAGAAACGAGGTAGGTTGGTGGAAAAATTAATTCAAAATGCCAAGTCTCCTTGGTAAGACGTACTCTGATAAGGTAAATCTCGTTGGATAGTTTATTTTTGGGTGAAAAGTCGGCTTACTACTTAATAATTCATTGTACGTTTGTTTTTCCCATGCACATTTTGGAGTCCAATTTCCTATCATTTTTATGATAGTTTTTTTAATAAGAAATATGTGAAGTGGACGATGGTAATTGGGATTTCGAGAATGTTTTTTGAAAGCCCCCAACAATGTTCCATGATAGTTTTCAAAATCGGCGGACTGAACAAAATCACCCATCTTTACCATAGGTACCCTTTATTCTAGAACAGTGCACCTAGGAAAAATTTACATGAAACAAAATTGCAGAGAATAATAAAATTTCCAATTGAAAACGCCCTTAACATTTTTTTTACCATCAGTACTTCGTAGCATAATTGAAATTTTCGTATTTTCAAATATGTAAGGATTTTGTAATCTGATTTTCAATCATTAGCTCCATTTTGGCTGCATGTCCCCACCTCCACCTATGGCGGGGGCGGGGTGGGGGAGTGAAAGTGTTACCAATCGTTTGTGCACGTTTGTGCTTAACCCCTTCATCACGCTCATGCGAGAGTGGGTGTTGAAATCAGTGTGAATCGTTTGTGCTTCGTTGGTACTGGTTTGTACACGATATCCTCTTGTTTTTAGTACAGTTCTAGTTTGCCGGAGGGTGTTCTTTTACAAAATGGTGGAAAAGAATGGCACGAATGAAATAAATGTCAGCACAAACGAGCACTAACGAAGCATAAACGATTAACACTAGTTTCAATCTGTTAACATTCTCCTGAAAATTTCACGTCGCCAGTCCCATCCCAAGATGCTTTTTTAATGCAGGTAGAAGAGGGTGAGCACAAACGAAATAAAGGTCAGCGCAAAAGAGTATTAACGAGCACAAACGATTGACACTAGATTTAACTACCTGGCACTCTCTGAAAGTTGCAATTCCGCAGCCTTGCCCATTTCAATCCCTTTTCAAAAGCGATGCACAAACGAAATGATTGCATGCACAACACAGCACCAACAAAGCACAAACTAATTTCAACCCCCACTCTCACATGAGAGAGGTCCGTACGTCTCCAGCCCTGCCCAAGGTTTTTTAAAATAGTAGATGAAGAGGTTGCGCACAATTACACCATATGAGTGGGTCTGGGAACATGCAGCCTTTGATTTTTTAAGCCATATTGTCAAAAAGAACCAGCCTGTTACTCTCTTTTGGCTTTCGGCCGATGTGGGGAAGATTATCAATAAAATTGGTTTTGAGGTCCTAGAAGACAATTAACACCAATTTTACGCATGTTAAATATTTAAGCTATTCTCTCCCCCTCCCCTCTCGAAAACAAAAATAATTTATTCGGTTTCGTACTGATCAAAACCATTCAAATTTAGCCAGCAGTTGATAGAGGATTTAACATATGAGTGAAGATGAAGATGATCTTGGATTAAAATTCAGTACTGCCCCAATTCGGGAAGGCGATGCTGAGGAGCTAAGATTGCAAAAAGTCGACTATAAAGTTGTATAACAAATTCAAAAATCAGCTTCTTACTTCAATTAGGAGGGGAAGTTTAGGAGATTTCCTCTTTTTCTTCCAAATTGAGATAGGGAGTAGAAATTTTGCTATTTTGGTTTTCCAGCCCGATTGGATTCTTTTACCGCCTCAAAGAAATAGTTTTTTTGAATGGTTTTTTCCATTTTTCGAATTTGTTCCGTATACCCCCTCCCCCAATTCAGCTAGAGAGCTGAAATTAGGCATGTAATTTCAGTAAGCATCCTGAAAATACCATCAAATTTTTCCAGCCATGTAAGCCATTTCGTGGGTATTCATGCAAACATGTCAGCTACCTCTTAAAACTCTTCAAATTTTGAAAAAAAAATTCTTGTTCAGGACCTAGTTAATGCATGAAAATCTCAATTGCACATTCATATTGATAAGTTAATAACAAATGATCCTTTTCTGGTAGCAAATAAGAACCATTCTAAAAAAAATTTTACAAAAAAAATTCTAAAATTTCCGAAATTATTTAAAATTTTTCAAGTGTTATTAAACAATTCAATTTTTATTGAAATTTTTTTACCAATCATTTTTCGATACAGTAATAAATTACAGAAAAATTCAAAGTCATACAAGTAGCTCACATGCAGTGGGAAAAAATTGATGGTTTTTTACTTTTACCCAACTCGTCTAAAACTCATCGTATTCTTAATGCAATTTCAAAATTTGACACTCAAACTTAGAGAAATGCATTTTTATCGCTTAAAAATCCTATTTGTTTCAACCAAATTGAAAATATTTTATTTTATTTTTTAATCAACCCAAACGAATAATTGATTTAAACAAATTTCGTTTTTCTTCCTTAGTTCCACATAATTCTGTACATATTTATTTTAGGTACCTAGATAGAGATTCTTATAGATTGCAATTACGTATAAACTACTCAGATAGAAAGTACGTATTTAGATTTTCTTTACCTGAGCTATTAATCGATTTAAATTGATATAGCTGGGCCATTCGATATCTAATTTCTTTTCAAATATATCATAAAGTGCTTCATTATCAACCATAAAACAGCAATCGGAGAGATCTATAGTTGAATGTGCTGTTAATACGGAATTATAAGGTTCGACGACGGTAGTTGATATCTGTGTTGGAAAAATAACAAACCAGATATGTTTTTAACAAAGAATATTATTTTTTCGAAAGAGCTTTCGGTCATTTTTGTTAATTTTTGAGATACATGCTACCAATTTCTAATATAAACTATAAACTAAAAATTGTAAAAAAAATCCTCTAGCGAGGATACTTGATAAAAATGGTAAAAAAAATGCATGCTTTAATTTGTAAAAAAAAAAAACCAAGTGTATTTCACTTTGCGGGTAATTTACCTCGAAGCCACTCATTAAATTATGTTGAATTAATGCGAAAAACCTCTCAGAACTACACTTCATATTCGGTATTTAATTTTTTTTTCTAGGTTAAAAAATCCTCTACTGGTAACAGTTTTAATTCTTTAAACAATTTCGGGCTATTTACGATCCATAAAAGTATGACGAGATAGGCCGAAATATATCTACGAGTAGGTGCTTACATTTAGTTTCAGTTTGAAATTTTGGAGAACGATGAAACAGATAGGTAACTAGATAGGTTGAAAATGGTTGAATTTCCATCCCTGACTAGGTCTACTGGTTTTGATTATTAACACTTGGTTTTTCCTTATTAATGTTATGAAAGTAAATACGAACTGTGTAAACATTGCTCTGTATTATATCTTTTTTTTATTTTAAAAAATTTATTTAAACTTTTTTCATTTTAATTAATGAAAAACAATACGAGTATTTTATTTACGATTAATTTAATAGATATTTAAAGAAATCACTTACCCTGGGCGAAGGATAAATAACAAATTGTAATTTTGTTGTTTTTTCGTATACTTCGGTGAGTTGATTTATTAATAAGGATGTTAGTCCCGAACCAGTTCCTCCACCGAACGAGTGAAATAATATAAAACATGTTACGGCATTGCACTTGTCTGAAATACGTCTTATTTCGTTCATTAAATTGTCAATTATTTTACCACCAACAGAATAACGCCCTCTGGCGTATAAATTCGCTGCATCTTCTTTGCCAGTGATCATTCGATCGGGGTGAAATAAGTTTCCATATATGCCCTCTCGTATTTCATCTGTTGAAAATGAAACAGAATAATTACCACGATGAATATAAATTATGTTTTATTTATGTTTTCAGATGCATTTATACCTATTACGGATGGTTCTAAATCAACGAAAGCTGATCTTGGTACATATCTTCCGGATTCACATTCTTCAAAAATTGTATGATAATTATCGTCGCTATCAATTGGACAAGCGAGACGAGTTTCTGCTAAATTTCCATCAGGTAATATTCCGTGTTCAAGACAATACAGTTCCCAAATTGAATTACCGATTTGTACACCAGCTTGGCCAATATGAATCGATATTGCTTCTCGCTAAAAAATAAATTTTTGGCTCAATAATAATAATAATAATAATATTTATTATTTTTATTTTTATTAAAATTTCGGTAAGAGTAGATCGGTTGTTATACATAAGCTGGTGCATATTTAGGCTAAATGCATTAGGAAATGTAATTTTTTAACGCGAAAGAATTCAGACAGAAAGATATATTTTCATTATGCTGCTCTAAAAAATAAGTATAATTGAACTAGGTAGGTATAACAACAAAGATAATAAAACGAAGATTTCCAATGAATCAACAAGTTTGTGGTGGGCGAGTATTTTATAAAAATCCTGAAAGAACAATTCTTCTCTTATCGCTACAAATTTTGGTGATATTTTTGAAACAGAAAAGAAAATTGAAGATCGCCTACTTCAAAGAATTATAAACTTTCAATTATGTTCGTTGTTCATCCTTTTTGACAACGAAGTTTAAAAAGAAACTTCGAGAAAATACGCCGTTCTGGTAAACCAAAAACAATGTAAGATTCTTCTGAAAGGTTCTTAAAACTCATGACAGAGTTCTTCTTTGCACACCTGGTGTTTTGAGACTTGTTTCCGTTTTCTCCTTGACGTAAGTGTAAGTAAAAAAGCCAACTTCAACCCGAATTATGACTCTACAGTTCTACTCGGAAATCTTGTCATTTTGGTTTGCGGTCTCCCTTATTGTACATTATATTTGGCTCATTTTAAGATATATGACTTCCAGGTTACCTATCTAAGTTTTCATGTGTTATACTCACGTTTATGAACTTTGCAAAACCGTGGTTTGGTTTTCCTATAGAACTTAGGTTATCAATGGACGAAAGAAGAAATGGTAATTTTTTTTTTAATTTTGAAAGTATTAAGTATTTTGTCTAATTTTTATCAAAAGAAAAAAAAACAAATAATGAAAGTTACATTTCTTGTGCGACATATTTATGAACCTATATCAGAGACATTATAGGTAAATTTGAATTTCAAAACGGTAGAACAGGACTAAGCGTCCATTAAAAAAAAATCGAGTGAACAAATATACGTTTAACCTGAATGTTATCAGTAAATCTACGTATAATTATTGTATCTTTATTTTCGAAAGAAGAAAAAATTCGAACGAAAAACAGTATCACCCTCCTATTAAATAGTAAACATTATCGTAACAGTGCAAACGAAGCAGAAAATTATATAAATATTAATAACAGAAAATCTGGCAGGCGTGTAACAACTTATGTTGGGTAAAAGCTTAGTTAATATTATTCAGTAATATTCAAGAGTAGGAACCTTGACCAGCGGTCACTAACTCTCCGATTCAGATCGTTTGCAAATGACGGATTTCTGAAAGAGCTTCCAGTTTTCTGACAGTTTTGACTGATTACTGTACGTATTACTTATACCCTAATAACTAAGTACGCCAACTTTTTATTAAATTGACGATTTTTTTGCAAGAGCTTCGCAAAGGTACCTACGTAAATATATCTAACCTACACCTATATGCGTATAGTTTCATTTTAAAAAGAAAAAAAAAGCACCGAATTCGATTTTATAATTTATGAAAAACCGCTGAATACCTCTCGAAATAATAAGACGAAGAATAATTATTTATATCTAAAGGTTTGAATATGGAAAAAGGAAAACATATTATTTTCAAAACATTCATTTATTTCCTTTAATTTGAGTTCCAAATTTTTGAAAAGTTATAATCTGACTCGTGTAAATGTACAACACTTGTACGTAATGGGTAGATTAAAAGTTGGCGGAAATCTTAATCCTGAAGTCTGGAATTATGTTAATGACTGTGGCCTCCATCTCTGAAGCAAAGAATCGTCCATTGGTAGGGATAAGTTAAGAAACGCAGCTGCTACATTCAATCTCTGTTATAAGATAAAATTAATAAAACTGTTCCTGATGCTATGTTGAGATATATAGACTGATTGCTTGCCGGATAGCTTAATTGCTTGAAACAACCCCCGTATCTTAGATACTTCTTAAAACTGATAGGCTACAGCTATATATCTTCAGTTAGAAATGAAAACTTCTGAGCTGTCCACTAATTAAGCAATGTTATAATTTAACCATTTTCTGGAGGAAAACACATTTAATTTTGTTTTTTTTTCTTTTACTTTTTCTTTGTGCTTTTTTCTCTCGATGTTTTGAATTTTTTTTCGGAGTTGTATTTCAAATTCAAATCGTTTTGTTTTTTTGCACCTGTTTAATGATGATTGACGTAAAGCATCGTTGTACATAGAATGAATGAAACGAATTTAGCTCTATTTGTATGAAAATTGAATTCCTAAATTTATTTTAAAAACCAAGTATTCGGGTTTTATTTCATAAAAATTGATTGAAAATCGCGAATATTTTGTGTAATACTTATTGCAATGTAAAAATTACTAAAATAAAGTTGTATTCATTACTTTCGTAATTAATTTTTATCTACTACGGGAATTCTCTTGCCCAATTCTTATTGATTCCTAAAATTATTACTGTCATCAATGTTTATCTGTACACTTATAATAAATTTTAGAAGAAAAACAAATAAAAAAAATCGATCCAAGTACTGGAACATTACCACTAAATAATGTAAACAAATTCAAAACTTACTACCATTACTAGATTCCCTGCTCCTCAGCCAATTTATTTTCACTATAGGAATTCGTTTTCTTTACTTATATTCATGTAATACTAAAGCATATCGATGATAAGTTCTTTTCTTATTATTTAAATATTTTAGTGTACATATTTTTCAAAAAATTATTAACAGCAAAATTTCATATCATCAATATTTTCCACATTTTAAATGAACTTTTCAAATTTTATTTATCAGCCAATAATTTATTGTTTCAATTCACAACGCATTTTGTTATTTATCTTTCTTTATTATTATTTCATTTTTTTTTCGAGTTATTTTGTTTTTAAAAATTTCGAGAACTGAAGAAATTCGAAATAAGGGTGCAGGTCATGAATTACAAAATTACCAACTTTCATTGTACATGATTTGGATTTACTTATTGTATCTTATAAATTTCTGATAATTTGTGAATTCGTATAAACAAATCATAACATTACAAAAATGTTGAGTTCCTTTGCACATTTTTAAAACTTTAGATATTCTTATTTTTTCAAAGATTTAATTACATTGCATGATAAAAACTTCGAAAAATCTTTTTAAAAAATTAAAAAAATTAAAGTTTTGTAAGCGCTTGAATGAAATTATGGTTCAAATTTTGAATATTATCTATATGATTTGTATTTTATCAATACAATTTGAAAATTGTGAATAAGAATGAACGAGAATTTTTTAAGGAAATGACCAATATGAAATTTAATAATGTAGAAGTTTGAAAAAAAATAAATAAATAAAATTTTTTTGTTATAATAGTAGCTACAGCGAACCTACTTCAAGTTTTATGAACCACCTAAATTATGTAGGTATTTTTGGTAGGTAATGAATTTTGATTATTTTTTACCAAAGATTTATAGGCATTGCGTTAAATATGATTTACAACGGAGTCTACGATTGACCGAATGGAGAATTTTGTTCCAAACATATCTTGCAAAATATCTCGTCGTTCTCAAACTTGTGAGTGCACATGGTCGAATAGTTATTTATCGAGCAATTTCTTTGGAAAAAGTAAATTTGTATTCACCTAATTTATAGTTTTTCTATTCATGATTACAATTGGAAGTATCGTCGAATCTTCAGATTGCACGTTTACTTTCGTGTATAGCGAAAGAAGTTGTTACAAAGTAAGTTGGTAATTGATTTTCTTTCATGTGAATTACAATGCGATTTGTATTTAATGTATTATTATTTCACTAGAAAGTTTCCTGTCAATATGTGAAAAATGCCATCAAAGTGCTACGAATTCAAAAACCTTGGTTTACGAACTAACTTTGAAACATCTAAATATTCGAAAGCCAAGAGTACAAGAGATCGCAAATTCGAAAACCGAGTAAAAGAGGTAATTCTATGGTTCTGAACTAGCATGGCATAATTAAAACATCGCTGTATTGAAATATGTATTATTGTTTCTCGCATAGTATATAAAAGAGAATAAACACAAAGCATTCATCGACTCCGATTCGCTGGTGGATTCTCTGAGAAGAAAATATCCGGAATACATGAGGAGACAGAGAACAGCTATTAAGAACTTGGCCGGACAAGGTAGTGAAATTTCCATAAATCTGACAAAGTTCATAGTACAAGACTGCTAGTGTGGAATTATACTTTTTTCTGTAGTAATCGCCAAACTCGCTGAAGAAACATTCGAATCCGATGTTGAGCCAGAGATGGCAGTAGAACCAGGTGGTAGTGAAAACGAAGATAATCGTTCTAATTTGAGTAATATATCTAGTGATGATGAGCTATCTGCAACAAATAATGTAACGTCTAGCATCAACAATACATTGGCAGATTTATATAAAACTTCCAATTCAACTCCAACTGCATCTCAGTCAGTATTCGATCAATGATTAGGACTCGTCTTATGTACATTGCTTTTATATTATTCATTTTGTTAGGAATGAAGAATTGATTAATATAAGCAGCGATGAAAATATAGAAGAAGAATCGAGTTCTAGCTGTTCAACAATAACTCTCGATGGCGATCAGGTATTAATGTTGAATTACTTGAACTCGTTTCTTTGTTTCGTAGTTGTTAACTCTGTTTCTTTGTCATAGGGTAATAATTCTGAGAAAAATGTACCGGTGTCATCTATTAAAAAAAGAAAATTACCAGAAACACCCGAAACTCCGAATTCTGAAAAAGTATCTACAAATGGTAGCGCGAAAGTTGAACGTAAAAAGTTCAAAAGTACTCCTAATTCTCGACAAAGGCCCAAAAAACCTGATTCTGAATCTTCGAAACAAAAAAAACAGTTCTCTCTTGACGAAACGTTACCCGTTAATAATATACCCAATGTATCTTTCGCGGATGTTGCCGGTTGTCATCACGTGATCACAGTATGTGTTGGTTCAGTATTTAAAATATTAAATTGTCGAACTATGCTTTAAAATAATAATTTTTGCAGGAAGTACTACAACTCGTTATGCATATTTACCATCCTGAGGTGTATAATCACATCGGAATCGATCCACCGCGAGGATTTTTATTACATGGTCCACCCGGTTGCGGTAAAACTTTACTAGCTCATGCAGTGGCCGGCGTTGGTATTTGTTCATTGATTGGTTACAGCTTCACGGTAATTCGACGTTAATTTCATGATATTGTTTGATTGTTTTTAGGAGCTGAGAATTCCTCTACTTGATGTCGCAGCACCGGAACTCGTTGCCGGCGTCTCTGGTATATCTGAGCAAAGAATAAGAAAATTGTTTGATAATGCCATCAAGTCATCACCTTGCGTATTGTTTATCGATGAAATAGATTGTATTACGCAAAATAGAGATGTAGCAAACAGAGATATGGAAAGACGAATAGTTTCACAATTGCTCTCTTCTATAGATAGTAAGATACATTTACCTAATGATTCCTACCGAAGTACTATATCATCTAAATGGGCAAATTTTTAGAACTTAATAGGGATCCTAAAGGCGCTCAAGTGTTAGTAATAGGAGCTACAAATAGACCAGATAGTTTAGATCCAGCACTAAGACGAGCCGGAAGGTTCGATCGCGAAGTATGCATGGGTATTCCTGACAAAGAATCCAGATATCACATTCTTCGATTTTTGTGTTCTAAGTTGAAATTAGCCGATGATGTGTGTCTTCGAGAAGTAGCTAGTCATACACCAGGTTATGTCGGAGCCGATTTGTTAGCATTAATTCGAGAAAGCGCCTTGTCTGCCGTCCATAGGTAATTATCACGCAGTTATCACTTCGCACATACTGTAATAGAATTTCATTCATTTCGTATGATTTTATAGAATAATGGAAAATGTACCAAAACCCCTTCTAGATGATAGCTGTTCCGATATTAAAGACATTCCAAACAATGAAAGCACTCCTATTATTTCTCGACAAGCTGAAAATTATTCTAATTCTGTTAAGCAATCTTTATTATGGATAAGAAATAAGTTACCAATAAGCGAAGAGTATTTAAAAAATCTTTGTATAACTAAAAATGATATAAATTTATCATTGAAAAAAGTTCAACCTTCATCAAAAAGAGAAGGTTTTGCAACGGTTCCTGATGTAACTTGGGACGATGTCGGATCTTTGAAAGATGTCAGAGAAGATTTACAACTTGCCATTTTGGTGATTACTCGTTTTGTAACTTTTATTTTCATAATTTGTCGAATCATCTTGTAATATTGTTTCCTTTGGTTATAGGCTCCAGTCAAGCATCAAAAACTTTATGACGAATTAGGCTTACCTCTTTCAATGGGTGTGTTACTATGTGGGCCTCCTGGATGTGGTAAAACATTATTAGCCAAAGCAGTAGCTAATGAAGCTGGGATAAATTTTATATCAGTCAAGGGGCCGGAATTGTTAAATATGGTGAGTAACTAAACAATAGTATGAATTCTAAAGCTTCTGAATATTAATTTTTCTTTTCTACTTTAGTATGTTGGTGGCAGTGAAAAAGCAGTTAGAGAATGTTTTCAAAGAGCTAAAAACTCGCAGCCATGTGTAATATTTTTTGATGAATTAGATGCCTTGTGTCCGAAAAGATCTGATCATTCGGAGGTAAGCAGTATGAAATCGATTTATGGTGTTCGATAAAGAAATCAAGTGATTGTTCTTAATTGTTATATTTTGATGTATCGTGATCTTATGTTTTTTGTTTTTAGAATAGTGCCGGTATGAGAGTTGTAAATCAGTTGCTCACCGAAATGGATGGAGTTGAAGGAAGATCCGGTGTATTTTTAATGGCTGCCACTAACCGTCCCGATATCATAGATCCAGCTGTTTTGAGACCAGGTCGTTTAGATAAAATATTGTTTGTTGGGTTCCCTAATGAAAATGATCGATATGATATTTTACGAGCGTTGACGAAAGTAAGTACGAGACACGAGTCTTGATGTATCACGCCACATAATTATATTTAGTTTATTATGCGAGCTACGAAACCGATGATTAACGTGGTATATCTTTATACGAATGAAATTAATTCTTATTCTGACCTATTATCTTTGTACAAATTTACTACATTTTTGAAGCATTCTTTTCTCGAATTTTGAAAATTGTGAGTGCATATATCAACGTACTAATTTTTATTGCACTATCAATTTCATCTTCCATTCGTAGATGAACTATACTTCATTTCTGTTTTTAAATTAAATCGAAAGTTTTACTACAGATTTGATTTTCTCTGTTTATAGAATGGGACCAAACCTCCTTTACATAATAAAGTAGACTTAATGGAAATAGCTAAGAATGCTTTGTGCGATGGTTTCACCGGCGCTGATTTAGCGGCATTGGTTCGCGACGCTAGTGTCATGGCTTTGAGCGAAATAATTACTACAGGTAAAAATGAAGCCGATATCGCAACCGTGTCTGTAACGGCGAAACATTTTGAACGAGCTCTACACAATTTACGTCCGTCAGTATCTGAAAAGGTAAGTGATACAATTTTCGTACCCTTCTCTATTCTGTTAGTGATAGTTCACGGAAAAGGGAGGGGTCGTATTAAACAACATATAACATTTGATCGTTCCGCACAAAATCGCTTGCATAACTCACACATTGAAAACTGCTTTTTATGGAATAAGCAAATAAAAGATTTCTCAGCGAATTGAGCGATTAAATGTTTTAGGATCGAGCACATTACAACCAGTTAAGGTTAAAATTCGCTACATCCGCATATCATCTTCAGAAAAAAGAATGATCAGGTGATCAGGGACGTTTCAGTTATGTGTTCCTCTCTGCTACCTGCAGCATTTGGAAATTCCTGTTATGAGATCTAAGTCAACGTATATTTTAATAATTTTTTTTTACGTTTTTTTCACTTTGTTGTTTGTGTTATTTTATAAGATGTTTCTGATATTCTCTCTGAGAAGCTGATTTATACGAGAATCTATTACGTAAAATAAGATGTTTCTCTTTTTTTTTTCGGTAAATTAATTCGTACGAGGATTTGTTACTCGTAACCACTCTTCATTTAAGAATTATGAAATGTTACCTTTCCTAATCGAAAATACTTTCATGGAATTTGTCTCTTCGTGTATCATATTTTTTCAATAGTACTTAACGCATTGCGTACTTAATTGTTATAATTTTTGCTCATCAACGTACAATTCAGTTCTGTAAGTCTCTAGTACCAAAATAAGTTTTACTCACCTCCAGTCATGATTCGTTGATTCAGACTTCTTACATTGTTAATACTTGACTCGTGTGTATATGTGATTTCCATAAGGAACCGATTACCATTCGATACGAGTTTCAGCAATTGTCATATCTCGTTTTCATTACTCACCTTTATCTGTTTCGAATTTATCATCACGGTGCTCTTTTCTACCTTGTGTGTTTTTGTAGGTTTACTTAGTTATAATCAATGTGTATGTATTTACACATGTTAGGGTGCTGTAGTTTCTATCTGAGCCTTATAGGCGTAGTTGTACTACATGGAAAATACATTAAACGTCTATCGTTTATTATTTTCTCTTCCTTTGTCTACCCTACTGTTAATCTTTATTCATCCCTTCGGTATGGAGTGTTACATAAAGAAAATCGTGTTGTCAAAACCCGATGTAAAAAAATCGTTCTTGTTGGTTTTTCACTGGTCAGTGATCGGATCGTGTACGCATGTTTGCTGTTCGAATCGACTTTAAAAAATCAGTTTTTCTTTATGAAATTAAGCAAAAAAAATTTAATGAAGGTTCTACGAGTATCACTATTCATCGACATGTTGGGCTGTTGATGTTTCCCTGAACTGGTATAATATTTTCATTAGTTTTGGTTCAATCATTAATTTTTATTAATGCGTAATATATTTAAAAATGGTGGAACAAATTTACATACTCTTAATGACATATTCTGACAGACTGTTCCATAATCCTACCCGTTGTGAAGTTTATTTGATCCTTATTCCGGACGCAGTATTACAGAGTATGAATGCGTCGATAATTTTTGCAAATTCTTCTTCTAGTGGTACGTCATTTATTTTGAAAATTGAATAAATTTCGATTTCGACGATTACTTAAAATCAGTTTAAGTTAAACCGGTCTGTAGTGTGAGTGATATTTCGGAGATAGTATTAACCAAATAACATTTATAGAGATTTCTACTCCGACATCATTTCACCAATTTTGTAAAATATACGTATGTTACCCATACCTATGACTATCTCTTGATAATTTTCAATCTGGCTACCGTTTTTTCTGTATACTACATGTTTATTTTATTTTTTTTTTCAATACATTGACACCACTTAGGTAATGAAATGAGTGAGAATAAATGGAAAAAAATTTGTTTGCGTATGGAAAAATATTAGCTGAAAATAGACGTAGATTTCGTACGAAGTGCGACCAGAGGGTGCGCGTACTTTTATAACCAGTGTGTATCAACATTTATCTTACATTACATTTAGGGATAGTGACAATTCGTTATTTTGAGGGTGTATTGTACATATTGTACTTAATTAAAACGCTTTTATCGTCATTATAACGATAGAGGGTTAGCCAATAATGAACTAAATGCATTCTCATTCGTTAACGTTGTTGACAATGAAGAATTTTTAAATAACAAAAACGAATTAATCAATTGAAACGTGACGTTTTTTGTATGTTCCTATACAAGGCATGGTAAAAGAACACTGTTACATCCCTTCTTTGCGAGCACTGTGATAGGATGTAAAATTTTGAATTGCCCGTGTATCGACACGTTATATTCAGTACTGTATTTTTTTTTTATTTTTATTTTTTTTGTAGACGAAGAGGTCGTAATTTTTGGAGAGATTTGCGATTTTGTAATGAAGTTTCAACTTAAAGTTGAAGATTTTCTATTTTTGTAATCGTTCCCTATTGCTAATCTTACGATTCTAATGATGAATCAAAGTGTACATATGTACAATGTAATTTGAATGAATTATGTGGTTCTATGTTATGCTTTCCTGATGAGCTATTTTATTATTTGTTAATTCAAAAGTTGTCTTCAACGATGCTAATGGCCGAATGTTCATGTAAAAGATTTAATACTTCAGTGTTACTAAATCTTGGAATGATCTTAAGATTAAAAATGGATATTGAGCCTGCATCTCCTTCTGACTTTCATCCACTTTACTTAAATGGTTTTCTCTCTAGTCTAAAATCAAATTTTAGGTATATCACGTACGTTGCTCAATGACTCCAGTGCACTGCACATTATTCAGGCATCAAAGTAATGTTAATTTCAAACAACTTGGTTATTTTTTCGATTCTAGTTACTTTTTGTTACTACTTGGTTACTTTTTACTCCTAAAAAGTTGCACTTTTTCGCACTCTCGAGTAAAAAATACTAATTTTTAAATTGAAATTGCTACTTCTTAAAATTTTTTTCGAAAAAATCAATTGCTGCGTTCCCTGATGAATTGGCCATTTCTGGATCCCTCTTGTTCTTGATATTTAGCAAAATTTTCACCCGAACCTGGTGTACCTTCTTAACATCATTTTAGCGTTCCTTCCTCCAACCAATAGCGTACGCAAAAGGAGAGGGATGTGGCCTTTCAAAATATTCGCTGGTAGTTTTTTCATCCAATTTTTGTTCCTTGTTTAATCGAAACTTATTACTAAGGTTGTTTTTTTTTGTTCTTGGAATTTTTGCTATGATACCTGTATTATTGTGAAATACCCACCCCCCCTTGCCCCTCAATGGGCATTTTGCATATATTACATAAAGAGTGCCATGAAGAAGAATAGAGGGGCTTGCCTGCCCTGCTGAATAAATTCTAGCCCTTTCCTGGTAGAGCTATATTTACTTCGGATTTAAAATCAAAACCATTGAAAACTTTCATTTTCCTGCATAAAATGCCAAAATTAAGTAATAGAATACTTGGTTAAAAGTAGCGATGTGATATATCAAAAAAGGTTACCATCGTCATTTTTTATTTTGGACCCCCCCCCCCCCCTGGAGTTCGGCCCCCAAACTTGAATTGGAGGGGGAAACTGAGAAAGTGACGCCATTTAAATGAAATGTAATCGAAATTTATGCCAATCAGATAATTGTGGCTGATCAGTTTCAACTTTCAGCATTTCTTGGCCCACCAAAAAAATTTCCAACCCCCATTCCACCCACCCCCTCCAAATTATAATAAAAACAGCAATGCGGCGTATCGAAATGGTTTAAAATTTCGCGCTCAGTTCGAAAATGGTAATAATTTTTGAATTTAACCCCGTCTCAGTGCACTTTTTCCTACAAGCTACAATTAGAAGGAGGAAAAATAGATAATTGATCTTATTATGTGCAAACTTATTTTGGGCATTATTTAAAAAAATATAATTATGTCGTGCGCTCTATGATAGATACATACTCATACCCAGAAGTCGGGACTCCAAAAAGGCGCATCTAGGGCCCCTACTGAATGTACATACCAAATTTCAACTTCCCAGCTCATTGCGGAGGGAGGTAGGGGGGAACGGTCTTTTTTCAAGGTCTAAGAGAAGGAAAACCCTCATACCTCCCTTCCTAATTGACCTATGTGGTTGATTTTTGAATATTTTATACAACATTGGATTCTCTATCGATTGACTCAAAAACAACAATTTTTGTGTTTTTGGTCTCTCGGTACCCCCTTTCCCCAAAATGAGGCTAAACTAAATTTTCACCCAAGGTCATCCCTACTCATATATGTATCAAATCCGCCGCCAAACTGAGCCGATTGACCGAATTGCAGCGATTTTGTTCAGTATCAAGTGGGGGAAAAAAACAATGAAATTTTCTAGGACTGCAAAATGGATTTTGTTGGTATTCTTCCCTCATCTGCCATTGGTCGATAGACTGTAATAATCTGGTTTTCATCGACAATATGACATAACAAATCAGAGAGTTGAAACTAATCAACCACAATTATCTGATTTGCCTAAATTCCAATTACATTTCATCTAAATGGTGTCACTTCCTCAGCCCCCCCAATTCAAGTTGAGGGGTAAAACTCCACCAAGGGGGGTCGAAATAAAAAATGATGCTGATTTTCGGATTCAGCGCGAAATTTTGACCTTTTTTGATACATCACATCGCTATTTTCAAGCAAGTATTCGATTGCTTAATTTTGGTGGAGGAAATGGGGTGACCAACCTGTTTATTTTCGTTACTTCGCGTTGTGCAGGAATTTTTCGCCCATTTTCATTCAATAAAACTAACGAGTATTTTTTGGTTCTCATCGATATTTTGGATAAGAGAGTTGTTTTACTGCCAAAATTCGTCCAAAATGCATTAAAATTGCACTTAAATTGCAATAAAATGCAGTTGTGCAAGGTGCAACGGAAAGAAATTACATATTCGATATCGAGGGAAGTACCTCAGCCCAAATCCGTCGAGTTTTTTTTCAGTTCGGATCATGCCCCCTAAATCACCTTTTTAGGGGTCCCACCCCCTCCCCCACACACTCTGTGCAGGGTTAAAATTTTGAAACTGCGCTTTTACCGAATAAGGCGGATAGTATCGACATTTTGGCGGCTCATTTTATTTGTTTCTCAAAATTAAAAAAAAAAAACGCTGAATTTGGATCGTATACTAATGGGCATGTAGTGGGGACATTGATAAAACAATTGAGTGTTTCGCAGTTGAAATGCTAAGAGGTTCTCTTGTATAGGCAAGAGAAGCGTTTTCATATTACGTAAACCTTACGACAATCGATCTTCAAAATCAAAATCAAAAATTCCTTTATTTACGCAATTGCTGTACATCTTACATCTACACAATTA
>FIZR01031291.1:0-26137 GCA_900060175.1 Ferrisia virgata
ACGTAATTTTTTTTTCTCTATCGTTTCGGTTGCGCGACTTATGGGCCACTCTGTATTCATACGTAACGCGCCGCTATCATTCTCGTATAATATGATTCATAAAAGACAGATTTCGAGAGAGCGAAAAGATGCCCGTTGTAGAAGAAGAACGCGTGTACTAAAATACGTATACTCCATACGTATGGAAAAATGTGCATAGATCGTCTCTACCGTATTATTATTTTATCCATACGCTAGCGGCGCGTAACTGGTTTTTACGTACGCCTAGTCAGCTGATAAGGAGTTGAAAAAAAAAAACGCAAACGATGTTGAAACAGACTGCAGTTTGATGCTGCTCAAGCGGCTAGGCTGCAGAAGCTGTACCGCCAGAACTGGAAGAAGGCCATGGCGGTGGTGGATGAAAAAGAATCGCCCTTCTGCCAAATTAATGGGGACGAGATTCAAGAGCACCTTTGGGGGTATTCGGGGCCAAAACTTATGAAAAGGGGGCGACAGTGATGCGTGAGGCTTTGCGGGACCTTGGGGCTATCAACGACGAGCCCCAGGTCTGGGAGGCTCTGCTGAGACGCATCACGAGGAAGGAAGTCGTGGATCGGCTTAGCAGGGCAAAAAATACCGCCCTGCGTCCGGACCGCATCCCATACTGGGCGTTAAAGAAGAACGATCCCAAGGGATACCTCCTTCAGACCCTCTACAACCGCTGCTTTATGGATGGCCGTATTCCGGCTTCCTGGAAGTCTGGAAGCACTGTCTTGATTTTCAAGAAAGGCAGTAAGGAGGAGATTGCGAACTGGAGGCCGCTGACCCTGTGCAACTGCATCGGCAAACGGGGACGGACTAAGCCCCGTTGTCTTTGACCTTGGCCTGGAGCCACTAATGCGTTTGGCCATAAAATTAGGGACGACCCATGGTTATGAGCTTCATGGAAAAGGTACTCCATCCTGGGCTACGCGGATGATACCGTCCTACTGGCGGAAGTGAATAGAGTGGCTAATGGGTCAGGGCTGTTCTTTAATCCCTCTGAGTGCGCCAGCCTCCATGTTGACTGTAGGTGGACCCCGAGGGTGCATGAGTCGGTTCTGAGGATTGGAGAGAGGTCGCTCGGGGTGCTTAAGGAGGGGGACACTTACTCCTACTTGGGCATCCCAATCAACTTTCGAGTCGATCAGACACCCCGAGGGCTGATCCGGGAGGCGCTCAACCTGGTGGGCAAAATTGAGGGCAGCTTGCTGGCGCCGTGGCAAAAGCTTGATGCGATTGCCACCTTTGTCATGCCGAAGTTTGAATTCATCCTAAAGTGGGCCCACATTGAGAAGCGGTCTTTTACTGCTCTGGATAGCGCTATTAAGCGGGCTGCAAAGACAGCTTTGGACCTACCCTTGCGAGCCAGCAACGAGGTGGTGTATGCCGGTAGGAGTAGAGGGGGCGCTGGCCTCCTCCCTATCGGCGACCTCGCCGACATCATGGGTTCCGCCTGCTCACGTGCCGGGATGGTAAAGTTGCTGAACTCGCGAGGAAAACCTTGGAAACTGTCGCGGGGAGGAAGTTGGGTCGGGCCTCCTCCATAGAATATATCTGCGGATACCTATCGGGCAGCCTTGACGACGGACTCCACCGTGATGGAGGGGATGTGGCTTCGGTGTGGTCTAGGGTAAGAGCGGCGTTGGCGAGGCTGACCAAGGGGATGTTTTTGAAGTGGGGGTATTCCGACGCGTTAGGGAGGTGGCATGTAGAGCTGAGGGGGCTCGGCGAGGGGTCTGTGGTTAAGGTGGATGAGTTGCATAGGGCTCTCATTAGTTACCAAATATGAGAGTCCCGGTGCCTCGGACACCTGCGCAGGCTTCTGGCTAAGCCCAACCAGGGTAAGGAGTGGGATGTGTCGACGCGGCACTCTGCGTCCAACCACTTCCTCGGGAGTAGGAGGTACACAAGGTTTGCCGACTGGTGCTTTGGGCACCGAGCCTGGCTTGACTTATTGCCACTGAATGGGGCCAAAAGATGGGGGCAATGGGCGCGGCTGAACGGTGGTGCCGGAGGTGAGGGCGCGAGACGGAGACGCTGCCGCACGTTCTGTGCCACTGCCTTCAGTACTCGGCAGCCTGGAAGCGCAGGCATGATGCGGTGCTTAGCAGGCTCACCAGGGTGCTGAATGGTGGGGGCTGGAGCTTGGTACGCGTTAACTAGACCGTGCCCAGTGCCGAGGGTGGCCTCCGGCCTGATCTGGTAGCCTACGATGAAGCTGGGAAGAAGGTGGTGGTGGTGGACGTGTCGATCCCTTTCAAAAATCGGTATGTCGCCTTTGAGGACGCCCGCAAACGGAAGCTTGCGAAGTACGCGGGGGTCACAGAGATCCTTCGGCAACAAGGATATACCGTGTACACCGACGCATTCCTCGTGGGCGCGCTGGGCTCCTGGGATCCGACGAATGATGCCGTTCTGAGGGAACTTCGGATCCCCAGACAGTATTCGCTGGTGATGAGGCGCCTGATGTGCTCCGAGACGCTGAGGTGGTCGAGGGACCTCTACGTCACCTTCATCACCGGACACCAACAGTGGGACGACGGGGTGGCCGGCCAGGCCCGGGTAACAATCTAGCCAGCGCGGCAGGGGTGGGATAGCCACTATTAAACTCTAATGAAACTGTATTGTAACACGAATAGGCCCAAGTGGAGGCGCGATTTCCCCCTCACGTGGAGGAGGAAACATGTAATTCTAGATCAATACAATGTTATGGGAAGCTGGCCCCCACGGGGGGGCAATTTTGTATTAAACATGTACTAAACGCGTGCACGTGCGTGCCTTTTATTTTTGTTTTGTAACATTCTTTCCAATAAAATTTTGCGCTTATTCACGTCGGATAATTACTGATAAGTGATATAATTATTGCGAAAAATAAAATTATCATGTTGCGTCTTCCATTCACTTTGTACCTCATCTCTCAGAGAGAACAGAAACTATAGAAATGTACCTAATACTGTATGTGATCAGTCTTATTTTCTGCTTGAACATCATTAACATCATGAAGGTGACAATAGCATTCATTATTTTTCTTTCCTTAGAAGATATTACACCTATAAGGAGTAGCATTAGTGAGTACATATTATATGTACCTATACATTTGGTGTTTCTTATAGATTTTGTGACACGAGTCGAGAGGAAGTGATATCTACCTATTGAGAGTTTGAGGATTTAAAAAACCTCTCCAATTTCAATAAAAAATGTATTTTATGTTCTCTTAAATTTATAGTTTTACCGGTGAATATTTTCCCGAACGTTAAACTATTCAGCAACATTAACAACATATCGCTATCGAATATAAGTCACGCAACATTCAACTTCGATCTATTTCACCTGGCAAAAACTTTAGGCAAAGGTAAGAATGAAAAATTTTTAATTTTAAAACATCATAAATTGTTGGAACCTCAGTCAAAACGAAGAGTTAAGTAGGTTCCGTGTGTGATGTAGAAACTTGTAGCAAATGTTTGAGAAAGTAATCAGAACGAATGCTTCGAGTTTAACATTATGTAAATATTATTTGTACTTCTATGTCAGTGAGATTTAATGATTTAATAATTCTAAACTTACAGCTTTGGTTATTGATGTGTCATGAGTGGCGAAATTGATATTCAAGTGAAGTTTAAGCTACCCTATGAGCCGCAACCATGCAACAGTACTCGCGCCCTTTTAGACACGTTAAATTTAGCGCCTTAACAAGCTCGAGTAGTTTTAGATTTCATTCCATATTATGTTTGAATACTCTGAAGTACAAGATTTTTCGAAATACAAAACTCACTTATATTTTCACGGATATCATCGGCAGATTTTTTATTACACACGAGACTACTATCTCAACTCGTTACTATTACTATATATAATTTGATGAATTATTTAACATATTATATTAGAGATGAAGAAATTATGTAATGGAGTTTGTTTTCGTCTTTTTTTGTTTTTTTACCCTTTGTGTAGCAGTGGACTCGCAGTCCCACTCATTGACAAACTGTAACTTGTACTCCCAAGATATCAGTTTGCGCTTGTTGAGTAGCGGCCATATAGATTAATGTATCTGAGAGAGAAAGAATTATCGTATTTCTATTATGTGTTGAAAAGAGATAATAGAAAAGAACATAATTACAGATGAAGTACTCATTCAACGATTATTATTATAATTATGGATGAAGTATACTCGTTTAGTGATTAAGAAAGGGCTCTTTCACTATTGGTGAGCAAATTGTTCCTTTCGAAGGTTTATACTTTTCAGCCTCATCGCACCCATTTACAGAATCACAGTAGCGGATCTGTTTTTGACATTTTTCGATCTGGTTCCTCATCCAACTCATCGTCTTTCTTCCCCTACCGCCGATATATCAAATTTTATACTCTTTACTTCAAAAACAGGCCAAGAAAAAACTAAAAAAAAGGGAAAAAATTAACCAGAAAGGATAAAAATGAAGAAAATTGACCGGAAATCTCGAAAAATTGATGATAATTGGTG
Source organism: Ferrisia virgata (assembly GCA_900060175.1). Taxonomy (NCBI): domain Eukaryota; kingdom Metazoa; phylum Arthropoda; class Insecta; order Hemiptera; family Pseudococcidae; genus Ferrisia; species Ferrisia virgata. Next base: position 4,496 of record FIZR01031291.1, read on the forward strand.
AAAATTATTGAAAATTGATGGAAAAATAAGCAAAAATAGGTGAAAAATGACGAAAATTCACCAAAAACAACAAATAAAAAACGTTAAAAAATGGGTGAAAACTGACCTAAAATAAAAAAAAGGTTAAAATCATCAAAAACTGGCTAAAAAAAACAGCAAAAATGCGTAAAAATAAATAAAAAATTGGCAAAAATCCGTAAAAATTGCAAAAAATTCATCATAAATTTAGAAAAAACAATAAAAAATGAGTGGAAATCATTGAAAAAATAGACAAAAATGTGTAAAAGTAATAGAAAATTCATCAAAAATTATAAAAAAACGTTGAAAATTGGCCAAAAAAATCTGAAAAAGGCATGAAAAAACGTTTAAAATGGATAATGGGTAAAAATTGACCTAAAATATGGAAAAAAAAAATCGTTGAAAAACACCAAAAATTGATAAAAATTCGGCAAAAATGCAAAAAATATCAGAAAATAATGGAAATCAACAAAAATTGATTAAAATGCATCACAAAAAAATACTGAAAAAATAGTAGAAATCGACACATAGGTAATTTGAAAAAAGTCGTAAAATTCATTGGAAATTGGGAAAAATTCTATTAAAATCTGTAAACTATGCAGGAAATAGATCAAAAATTATCAATATATGCATGCGGATTGTCTGATGACCACACTCTGTACACCTGAGAGTTAATGTACCCGTCTAATGTTAACCAGACTTTGTCAGTGAAGAAGAAATTATCAAATTTACCGATTTTTGTATTGCCGTTGAACTCATCAAGCAACCATTGACAGAAAGCTTCTCGTTTCGGACAGTCTGCAGGAAGTAACTCTTGCACAACATTAACTTTGTAAGGCTTCACTTTTAGCATTTGTGCAGCTCGTTGAACGGACATTCGACTTATTCCCAATTGAGCGGACACTTTTCGAACCGAAGTCTGACCATTTGTATCGAATTTACTTTTAATTTCACGAAGTTTCGCCGGAGTCAAGACATCTTTCACGATTACGCTTTGTTTTCGGAAATTCCATCACGAAAATTCTTTACCATTCGTATTATCGTTGTTTTGTTCGGCGGTGGAACATCTTGAAACTCATTCTGGAACTCGTCGATGGCCTCTTTATAAGAGTTGGTGCGAAAATATCGTTCTAAAATGAAAGCTCTTACAACCGAATCAAACATTGTAGTAAAAAACTCAGAACTTTAAAGTTCTTAACTTTCAGCACGTTCCACGTTGACTACAAAAATAGTGATAACTCGTAATAGATGATATATATCGAGGTCGGGTTTGCAAGGTTCCACGCATAAACGTTCAGGGATGACGTCAGAAGCGTTGTTGCGTTCGTTTAGTTTCGTTCCTGCAGGTGGCGCTCGTTCAAACCTTCGAATCAGACGTTAGTCAAATATTGATATATTAATTGAAGATAAAAAGGGAAGCAAGACGATGCTAAAATATTCTCAGTACCTAGTAACGCACTCAAGCCCTCCCCCTCAATAGTGAAAAAATCCAGGTTCGTCTACATTTAGGCTGAATTTAATACCTGAATCGTCAGAAACCCGTCATTCTCCTAATGAGACTTCAAAATTTGAAACCCAAACTGACAAAAAATGCACTTTTTATCACTCAAAAATACCATTTTTTCAAAATTTCTACTTTTAAACAATGATTATGTTAGAATGAAGTACTTATACTTCATTACGACTCAGATGAACGGTTCAACTAGTTCAACACAGACACAGAATCTAATAGGACATAAACTGGGATCAGCCCGATCACAACATCTTTTTCTTCAAACATAATTATTTGATTTTTCACATGAATTGTACTTCAAGGGTTAGTAGTAATTGGTATTTTTAGCAATAGAGTTTCCTGTTGCAGTTTTTCGATGATTTTTTCACCGTCTCAAATCATACGATCAATATTTTTAGCATCTTCCAAGGCAGCAGTAAATCGATCACCAATTATTTATTGCGTTGAAACGTTCATTGCTCACTTCTTACTCATAACTTAACAGCAATGTTCTGATTGCTTTTAATTCCAAAATTTCCGGTTCTTTCAATCGTAGTAATTGTTTCCTTGGAATATGATACAGCAGCGAGAAAATCCATCCTAGAATTTCCTTCAATGGAATTACAATTCTAAGCGTTGATTACATTTCATTTACTAGATCAGCTTATTGTGGAAGTTTCTGTATGATCTGAAAATTATAAAAAGAATTAGTACCTATCATAAATGAGTGGAATCATTATTTTATTAATTTGTTGTAACTGACAGAAGATTCCATGTCGCTTCATTTCTTATTTAATTAGTTAAAAAAAAAACAACCAATATTAGGTAATTCCTGAGATTTTATTTTACACGTTTTTTTTGTTTACAATTTATATAACAAATCACCTATCTCTATAAGCTTGCCGATTTTATAAATCGGCTGGTAAAACAATTAAAAATAAAAATAAAAAAAAAACTTAATACAGCTTAAACTTAGGGAGAGAAAAATAAATAATAAAAAGAAATGTAATTCATAATATCACAATGAACGAAAAGGAACAAATTGAGAACGAATAAATAGCCTTAGCACGAAGTTTTATAGTATAAAGGACGAATAAATACGTAAATATATAACGAATATAAAAAAAAAAAAAATAAAGCTATAATAGCGAGACAGAGATAATTGAGAGAAAGAGGAAGAAATAAAAATAAGAATTAAAAAAAAAACTGGATAAAAAATGAGAAAAAAATAGAGGACACGAATGTAAAATGGGAGAAAATTACACGATAAAATTCTTATTACGTAGTAATGCAGAATAAATAACTGAAATACTGTAAAGTCTGTTTGATTTACAATTTGCAAAAAAGTAAAATAATAAAAACAACAACTTTTAAAATAATAAAAACACTGGACACTGGGTATACAGTATGGCAAAGTTAACGATACGTTCAAGCATTTTTTTTTTCTTGTTTAATGTTTTCGTGAAGTATTCAACCTAAAATAATCTGTAAATAAAATACAAAATTCGCACGGTATTAGTAAATTTTTTACACTTAAATCGACGAATAAATAAATAATTTCAAGTACAATACTTACAAATTACCAATAGACAAGATCCACTGACTAGTTTTAAATGCGAGGAGTTGAATATTTGAAAATCGTCTCAATAAATTCTCGAACCATTTACCATACAACCCGTTAACGTCCTCCAGTCTGGTAATAAAATACCTAAACGTTGACATTCGTGAGCGTACGCTGTCAACGAATCGCAGTAACACTTTTTACCAGGACATTCGCACATGTCTTCTACACAAGATCTGCAACGAAACGAAAGCAAATATTTACTATAAACAGACACTCGGATGAAGGGGAAAAATATACGTGCACTACCGTAACACTTACTTAAAATACACTTCTGCGTTGAGCTTTTCATGGCACGCTGAGAAAGTTTCGCTTCTGATTGGTTTACATAATCTGTCTCTCATTTTTTTATGAGGAACGTTATGGCAACCGTATCGTCGACGTGTTTCAGGCCTCTTGCAAGCCTTACGACCTCCGACTTGCCACGAGGTAGCGAATACCAAAGGATCAAATACCACTCGACCGTCTCTAGTGGTGAAATCATCTCTGGGCGAGGAATTGTAATTACCGCATAATCCGCATAGTTTATCTGTACGTAAAATATAATTAAACAGATGGAAAAACAATCGGTGAAAAAAAAAAATCCAAAATATAAAATTTACTTTTATACGAGGCTGGAACTGACACCTCCAGAAAGCTATTTCCATCCCAGATGACTTTAACTCCGAGATAAGTTTCTACTAAAACACTATCGGAGGTTCGAGTCACCGTGGCGAAGTTCTCTCGACGATACGGAACCGCTACTCGTTCGCCGTTTACTTTAACACGCATTCTATCGCCTAGGTTTACCTTCATTTTGCCCATCTGTGGAAAAAAACATCACGTGTATTGAATTATTTATAATTTTTTTTTTTTTTTTTTTCAAATCGTCCAAACAAACTCGATTAGCATCATTCGATTTCAAATGGTACTCACCCTAATCGATATAGTCCTCGTCCAAGAGGAAGTTTTCGTGTTTCTGTCATCGTTGGTAACTCGTATACTAAACGATTGTCCAACGCAATCACCCGTAAGTTGATACTTACAGGAGCCTTGGAAGCTGTAAAACTTTCCGTCAAAAGTCTTATAGTGTGGATCACCGAACACGGTGCAGACAGCGTCTTCTTCAACGCATCTAGGGCAACATGCTCCCGGATCCTTGTGGTACTTCATGTTCGGAGGACAAGGCATGTTCATCGATTGCGAGCATAATTCTACCGCGCATTTGATCTGGCCACGATTACACATACAAGATTTGCATTCGTTCGCTTGCCACGTTTCACCGTCCTGCCAAATTTACAGTACAGATTATTAGAAATTTCAGACGAGTAGTATTGAAATTTAGATCGAATAGGTTATCCTTACCTGGTAGATTTTCTCGCCGACGTTACAAATGGTTCTATTTTCGTAACTGGATGGACATCGAGGGCAACATTTGCCATCATTCGGATAGATTTGTTTTTCTGGCGGACAATCGATGGGTGGGCAGGTTTCGCGACGACATATTGACGTAGAATTTACGCAAGTACAATACGTGCAATCGTCTTGTCTTTCGGTGTTTCCAGCCAAACGTATCGTCTTGCCTAATAAACAGCTTCCTCTTGGCGGATCGAACACTTTTCTGGTACCTACGATTGAATTATACAGAATTAAATTTAAATCGTAATTTTTTCTAGTTGAGAATTAGCCAAAAGAATAATTAAAACTTGATATCAAATTTGAAATGGACGACAGGAGGAATTAGCAAGCTTTTGAACACATAAAAAGTATCAATATCCTAAAAAAAAAAAAGCTTAGACTGAGATTTTCATAGTTTGGTGTTCTCCAGTTATGATTTATGTTTAACAATTGGATAAAATAAAAAATTTTACAATTTTTATACCCATACAAACTGAAACATTTTTTTTTTTTTTTTTTTTTTGAAAATTAAAGCTTAATTGGACGCGATAGTTACAAATGGTGTTAAATGAACGCAAGAAAATGTTTTTCAAAAAATTTAAATTATTGAGAAAACAGTTCAAAAGTTTGAAAAATTCTAAAAATACATTTTCCAAAATTTTTTAAGAGAAATTGTTGTAAAATAATCATGTTTAATATTACAAAGATCATTTGAAGCAATTTTCCAACTTAGGTTTTTTGTTTGGGCATTACAGCCACATAAGTACCATATATGTACAGTTGTTTTTGAAAAAAATGGATGAAAAAAAAAATTGAGAACAATTTACATTAAACTAGGAGGTTTTTGTAAATTTCATCCATCTGGACTATGAATATCTCTTAGATTCTCTCAACAATAGCATAAGAAAAATGAATAATTCAGGAACCCTGGGATCGGTGATTAAGAAAAGATGGAAAATTTCATTCACTTAAACTAAATTAATTAAAATAATTATCAATAATTTTCTATTTTAAAAATTATTTCATTAGAAAGTTTTTTTCGATTTTTTATCATTTTCGTTCGTTTTAGATAACTTATAACTCCTACCGAATCGTTTAAAATTTCAAAATTAACATATTTTACCATTTTTTGGGGGGCTTTTCAGATGCAAAATCATGTTTAAAAATAAATAAATAATTTATTTCCTAATTTCTTCAAGATGATGAAGTAAAATTACTAAATTTTCACTCTAATTAAATAATAGAAATACAATTATTTCTTTGGCTTATTAACCATGTGAATTTTTTTTACCCAATTTAGTCGAAGTCAAGCGTCAAATTTAAGACCCTGCATTTTTACCACGTTCATTTGATGTCATTTCAAAATTGTTTTTCATTACCCCTTCTAACTTATTTGTTTTTTTTTTTTGAAATCTGCAAATAACCAGGCCAAAAAGTTATCTGGTAAAAATTCCAGCTCTATCCAACTGAATTTTTTCAACTTACAATTGACTCAAAAAGTTCAAAAATTTTCAAAAATCTAAAAGAAATATATCTGTACTAAAAAAAAAACATTGATGGTAAAATTTTACCATCAACTTACGAAGGAAATTTTTTCCTAAAAAATACCTTCTTGAAATGGATGCAAGGTATTAATTTCTGGTGATCAAACTCAAACGCAGAAAGTGGCATTCAAAAAAAAACAAAAAACTGAGAACTAGGAAATTGTGAAAAATTAGAATCAAAGATTAATTTAAACGGTGTAAAAAATTTCATTTGAAAAAAAAACTTCAAAAAAAATTTTTTGCAATTTTTTTTAATTTTTGAGAATTATTGATGTTTGAGTTGGTCTTGCAAGTTGAAAAAATTGAGTCGAAGAGCTAAAATTTTTACTACATCATTTTGAAGTCACTTTGTAACAATAGTGATCCCGTTATTTGTAAATTCCTAAAAAAAAAAAGGCAAAATTCAGCACACCCTAAAACCCACCACAGTGATGATTTTTGGTGAAAAATTTTTTTACGAATTTTTATTTAAATTTCTTTCATGTTTACGTTCATTTAAAAATTCTTGTAAAAATATCAACCGTTTTAGGGTCCTGAAAATCCATCGAGACCATTTTTGGCTATGTCTGATATTTATTCTTTTTTATCTTTTTTTTTTTTTTTTTTTCAAATCATTTAATCAGGTCGATAGCTAAAAAAATCCATTAAATTTGGTCAATATCCATAGATTGGCGATAAATTTGGTATTATGAAAGGGGGATGATCTTTGATCAAAAATATTGAAAAATCAGTCTCCTACGTTATTCTGGAGGAGGGAAATGAGGAGATTTTCCTATTTGATCCTTGAGCCAGAAAGTGGAAATTTGTTATGTAAACTTGAAATAGGCTTTAGATGTACTTTTTGAGAGTTTTGACTTTTCAGTCTCATTACACTCCTGCTAACGACCGCAAAAAAGTAATTTTTTTAGGCAATTTTTCTAATTTTTTGAGTTTGTTCTTTTCACCTTTTTACTTCAAAATTTAGATATGAGGTTGAAATTTGGTAAGTAGTTTTATTAAGGACTTTTTATCCAAAGTCCTGAAAATGTTTCTTAATTTTCGAGTTTTTTTCACGTATATCTTCTCTTCAAATTGATCTAAATGGCTGTAATTTGGTACGCAAATTTATTAAGAGACCTAGATGTGGGTTTCAGAGGTTTCAGCAGTTTTTCATTTCAATTACCTAGGGGTATTCCTACCACTGGTCAAGAAAAGAACATCGTAAAGTACGCATATCTCCTTTTTTTTTGAAATGAAAATTAGGTGAAAAGGCAACAGATTTAGTTGTTTTCTTAGCCTGATTTTCTATGTGATATTGTCGATGAAAACCAGGCTATTACAGTCAATCAACCAAAGGCAGTTGTGGAGGGAGCGGGGGAACATCAACAAAATACGTTTTGCGGTCCTAGAAGACCATTAGGACAATCTTTGACCATGTGAGATATTTATTTTTATTTTTTTTCTCGAACATTAAAATCATTTATTCTGCTCGATACCGACAAAAATCGCTACAATTCGATCAATCGACTCAGTTTAACGAGGAATGATATATATTTGAGTGGGGATGAACTTGGGTCAAAATTCAATTTTGTCCCAATTTGGAGGAGGGGGTGCTGAAGGGCCAAAAAATTAAAAATAATCCTGTTTTAAACCAATGGATAGAAAATCCAAAGTTGTATAACATATCAAAAAATCAACCTCATAAATCAATTAGGAGGGGAGATATGAGGGTTTTCCACCTTTTTGACCTTGAAAAAGGGCTATTCCTCTCTTATCTCTCCACTAAATCGAGCTAGGAAGTTGAAATTCGGTATGTAGATTTAGCAGTGGCCTTAGATGTATCTGGGGGGGTACCGACTTTTTAGATCCATTACTTACCCTCACAGTCTCATATATGTGGTTTTTTGGTCATGTTTTTTCATGAAAATCAGTTTTTTTTTAATTTTTGCGCCAGTGGATCATAACAAACATACGAAACTAACCATTACACCTAGGACAGCATTCGCCCGGCTTTTGAACCACGTTACTAGGAGGACACTGCAATACAGGGCAGGCTTTCTTCGAACATGTCATTTTTCCAGCATCGCACGAACATTTCAAACACGGATCTTCTAGCAGAGTTAGATTTCTATCCGATGAAAAACTCTGTCCATTTATTCGACATCCTGCGAACAAAAAATTGGTCAATTTGAAAACATAATTTTGAAACTGTTTTTCTTTTTTCTTTCTTTCATCATCTCCTACTCTTATTCCATAATGGTTGCCTTGGGTGTACCATATTACAATACGCCATTATTTCATTATAAATACGTAGGTAGGTAAATATCAAGGTACCATCTCTCTCTCAATTACCATAGAATATACGTTTTCACTTCTCATTCCAACGACGAGTTTATTTTACGATTCGTTCCAGCTTCGAATTGCGTTTCACAGTGGTTGGTCGTCTCTGTTTAAAGGAAAACAAGCCACCGCCGATGCTGAATTCCAAAATTCACAGATACACGGCTCGTCGAAATTCCTCGAACAAATTTAACCCCTTTACCCGGCCCTAAATCTTAGCTCTATTATCCTGCTACTAATTAATATACGATGAGTAAGTCGTATATAGGTGCAGAGATACATAGTCATCAGTTGCGTGGGAATATCTCGGGCCATTTCATCGTCATCAAACGCTGCCACCTCCGGGCTTTTTCAAGACAAATACGATTTTTCAATAGATATTAAATACGACTCGATCGTTTCGATTACATTTTTACAACCTCGTACCATCATCGTATAAGCAGAGCTATTGATGGTGGAAAAATCTCCATCACGTCGTCTATATTACGCGAAACCGATTAATTTGAAGATCTGTTGGTACTCTCAGGCTCAGTTCGCAACTCGTGGCGTAGGAAAAATTACGATTTCGATCATATACGCACCTGAACAGCTAGGACAGCATTCTCCTTTTCTGGGAGCTACAGGACTATGACAGGGGGTGTAACATTGTACAGTTGATTCGGTGACCACGCCAGCTTTGCATACCATCGTCAAGCAAGGATCACTTTCGTCCGTCCATTCGGTTCCACTTTCGTAAAATTTACCTTGATACCAACATCCTGCAATAAAAAAAAAATACATTTGTTAAATAATACGATCAATAAATATTTCAAATTCCTTCGAAAAAAGGGAGCGAAAAAGATGAAATAAAAATTCTAAATTCATGATAAGTGAGTATTACACACACACACACACACATCAATCGCTTCAATCGTACAATGACGATTTATATTTCACACGTGTAAGAAAAGTTGCCTGATTTCGATGTACGAAGGGGCAAATTAACGTATAAGAATTTTGGCACGACGGGAATGCGAAGGGGGAGGGGGTTGAACTATCTTGAAGAAATTCTCGATTAAGCTTATCAGTTTTCTACGAGATGTCATATTAGGTTGCGGGGAAAGAAGGGTGCCTGGAGGATGGGGGGAGGGGGATGACCCAAAAAATTTCGTTGAATATTTTACCCTGACCAAAATCCGATACGCATTTTTGTAATTGACCACTTTTAAGGAACCAACGAAAAGCTAAGTTGGTACAAATTTGATCAATATTAATTTTTATTACGTACAATTTGATTAAATTTTTTTTATTAAATAAATCTGTTTAAAAAATAATATATAAATTTAATTAATTTAATAATTAATTATATTTTTAAGGTCAATAAAATGGCAGGATTTTTAAAATCTTGAAAAAATTAAAATAAATTTTTTTTCTTTAATTTTTTCAGAAATGGAATTTTTTGTCTATATTTCTTATACTCGAAATGATCATTGCTGGCAAGGTTTTTTCCATTAAGATCCTCTTATTAAGAAGTCACCTTTTGCATTTTTTTACGATTTTCAAAAAAAAAAAAAACCTAATATTTTCTTTCACTTTATAAAAATTTATTTTTCCGAAAATTCTTAGCAAAATAGGCCAAGAATATTTAATTTAATCCATTTAAGCTACGTTTTCACTCTATTTTTTATCTTTTCACGGGTTTTCAACAAATATCGCCACATTGTATTGAGTATAACTAGGTTTAAAAGGTCAAAAAAAAAAATGAAAAACTACCTTTGCAGAGCCAGAGTAAATAAACCGGTTCTTTTCCGGTGGAATTTTTTTTTCGAAAAAGAAAATTATCAATTTTGTGACGATTTAATTTCAAAAAACGTAAAAAATGAGCTTTTCTGGCCACCAATGATCATTTTGGGTTAAAATTAGAGGGGGCTGAATTTGGCGTTTTTTTGGAAGTTTGCGAATAACGAGGTCACAATAGCTGTGAAATGACCTCAAAATAATATGGTCAAGTTTTTAAATTTACAAAACTGACTCAAATGTTTGCTAATTTTCAAAAAAATTTTAAAAACTACAATCATATTCTGAGCCTAAAATTAAGCTCAGTTGGTAAATTTTCAAAATTTATTAATTTTTTCAGTTTTCTGTGGATAATTTCTGAAAAAGTTACTATGAGTTCCCCACCGAAAATCTTTAAAATGAGTGGGAGTACACACCCCATTCAATGGATTGAGCAAAAATTTTTAAGATTGCTTCTCAATGAAAAAAAAAGGATTGCTAAGCGATGATTTTTTAGCCTGATTTTCGCAACATAATGAGAATTTATGCTTTTTTCCTAATCAGCACTGCGAGTAGAAAAGGTTCAATGGGGATGAAAAGTCGAGACCCACAAAGGGCACATCTAGGGTCCCTACTAAATGTACATACCTAATTTCAACTTTCTAGCTCAATTTGGAGGGGAGTTAGGCGAGGAACAAAATTCAAAAAATAAGAAAAAACGATCGAGAAACCACTTTTTGTGTCTGCGAGGGAGTGAAATAGAGCTGAAAGGTCGAGACCCCCAAAGGGTACATCTTGGACGCCCACTAAATGTACATACTTAATTTCAATTTTATAGCTCAATTTGGAGGGGATTTATGTGAAGAACAAACTCAAAAAATGAGAAAAATGAGAAAAACCTAACAAAACCCCATTTTGTGGCTAAGAGGGGGAGGGGGGATGAAGCTGAAAAGTCTCGACCCCCAACAAGTACATTTAGGGCCCCAACTAAATGCAAGTATCGAATTTCAACTTCCTAGCTCGATTTGGTGGGTAGATAGGAGAGGAACAGGTCTTTTTCAAGGTCAAAAGGGAGAAAACCCCCCATAACTCCCCAGCTAATTCATTTAGGAGGTTGATTTTTGTATATGTTATACAGCTTTGGAATTTCTATCGATTGGTTTAAAACAGGACTATTTTTACGTTTTTGGCCCTTCAGAACCCCCTCCCCCAAATTGGGGCATCACTGAATTTTGACCCAAGTTGACCCCCATTCAAATATATCTAATATACCACCAAACTGAGCCGATTGACCGAATAGGAGCGATTTTGGTCAGCACTGTGCGGAGTAAATGATTTTAATATGTTCGGGGGGGGGGGATTAAAAAAATAGAAATAAAAATAAATATCTAACATGGCTAAAAATCTTCTTATAATGGTCTTCTAGGACCCCAAAACAGATTTTGTTGATATTCCCTCCTTATTCGCTGCTGTTGGTCGATAGACTGTAATAGCCTAGTTTTTATTAACAATGTGACATAGAAAATCAGGCTAAACATGAAAATTTGTTCCTATTCATACGAAATTTGTTTAGAAATGCGAATCAAAATTATTTTCGAGTGCTTTTGAAAAATTTACTATGAAAGGTGAAATTGAAATATTGCAATTAATCATTTAAAATTGATGTACTATATCGATTTCAAGAGGTTGCTCCCAAAAAAAAAATTTACCTTTGTAGCTTTTCGAACATTCGTGAAAAAAATGCAATAAATGAGATTTTTTACAACCTCTGAAAACGAAGGAAGGGGAAATGGTGAAAATTTGTCAAAAACAGCAACTGTGGGTATAAATATGTGTAATAATCTTATAAGTAAAATTTTTAAAAGAGATTTGATTTTTTGAAAATTTTTGTAAATTGACAAATTTTAAGTAATTTTTGCAAGGCTGAAAAATTGAGTTGATAAGCTGAAATTTTTACCACATCATTTCAAAGTCATTTCGCAACTATTATAACCCTGTCGTTTGCGGATTTTTGAAAAAAAAAAATTCAGCCCACCTCGGTGTATATAATAATATCACCTTTAAAATATCGTTTTTTTTTCAGTTTTTTGAAAATTTTGAAAAACTTTCAGACTTGAATCAGTTTTACAAGTTGAAAAAATTGAGTTCGAGAAATTTCTAAATTTAAGAGTAATATAAGCTGTCGTATGAGCATATCCGCAGCTTTCAAAGCTGCCCCATCCATGGTAGAATTTTCTAAACTTTTGACAGCGTAATTACACCCCTTCTCCTTTCACCCACCCCACTCACCCATCTATCATTTCGAACCTTCATACAAAAGCAAAAATCAAGACCTATCTTGAAAATTGCATTTGCACAAAGCCTCGCTTTTTGTAAAATATCTGATGAACGGGTTCACAAACTTACACAAACGATGGAATCACCTCTTTCCCTCCCAATGCTCTACCCCATAATGTGACCTAACGAAGTACATTAAAATCTAGATCTTCTTTATTTATTTATTTTTCAATACCAACGAAAAATTTCCTATCGCGAAAAAATATAATTTATTCGTACGAGAATATTTCTCCACCTGTCGTACTTCTTATCGAGACGATTTATTCCGCAAAAATTAATTAAATAGGAAATATTAAAATATCGGTTCGCTAAAAATAAATCTGCACATAATCGCAAAACGATGATTAATTTAAAAAGCACGGTTAATATTCGGAAAAAAATTAAAGGAAGAAAATAACATAAACATCGCATCGTGTACCAACAAATAACAACAAAAAAAAACCGCAATGAATAATGTTATCTGCATAATATAGGTATTTTTTTTTTTTTTTTTATTAAAATGGGGAAGACAGCAGATAATGTTAACGTGAAGCGATATTGGTTCGTTAATGAGAATTTAAGTAAACTTTATACCGTTCTCGATATTATATTAATTTTATTATGTAACGAGTATTAAAAGAAAGAAAGGAAAAAAAGAGAGAAAAAAACCAAGCACAGAAAACGATAATGTGAGGAAAAAAGTTCTTCGCGATTGTCTCAATATAACTCACTCGATCTCTCGTACCCTCTTCCAACACATTGTTCCTGAAACAGTACACTTGAGGAAATGGAAAAAGAGCAATTGACGGGTAATTTAAGATGAAAAAAAAAAAACAAAAAAAAAACAAAAAAAGGGAGCTATTTAACGTTACAAAAGTGTATTTACCGATGGTATTTCTTCTCATTATATTTCTCCTTTACTCGCTCATTCTTTCGTTTTCTCAATCGATACTGGATGTTTGAGTAAATATTTTTCGAGTAAATATTGTGTTGTACCGAGTAAATAGAGTGTACAGAAGAAAATTCTTGTTCTGTGTAGTGTGTACCAGTCCCAAGGTGAAATACTTATACTTTTATGTACAGCATGCTCTAAGATTACGATGGAACGTAGAGATAGCCGCAGTATTGTTGGGTTTGTGTTGGAAAAACAAAAAGATATAGGGAGCAAATTTTTTTACAGGGTAATTTTGTAATTGGCTATTGAAAAGTAGTTTATAATTCCCCTGCCTTGTTCGTTTCGGTATCTAATACGTTATTTAATGTTATTTAAACAATTTATTTCAATTATAAATTAGAGAAAATTAAAAAATTAACAAACCATTTCAAACTGTTGCTCACACCACCTACGAGCACCCAATTTCTTTGCACATTTATTCAACTTGGACATTTTAACGTAAAATGCAAATATTATTTATTATTTTTAAATTTTTTTTATTAAAAAAAAAATTGTTAAACTTCTAAATAAATAAATAAATTACTTTGATTTTTTTCAATTTTTTAATTTTCAAAATTTTTATTTCTATACATCTTTTATTATAAGCAATTTTTTACGTTTTTTATTTTTATTTTATTTTTTAATTAACATAAAGCGCAAAGGGCACCCGTAATCGTATTTAATTTTACTAATTTTTTTCAATTTTTTTCAACTTTTTTTTAATTTTTATAATTTTTGTATTTTTTTCTTACTTTTTTCAACTGGGACATTTCAACATAAAGCGCAAAAATCAACAATGTCAAATTTTCAGCAAAATAATCCCCAGTCCCAAGTCATATCCATGTCACAAATTGGCAAAAATGTGTAAAAAATTGGAGAAGATTCATCAAAAATCACGAAAATATGAGTTAAAATTGTTGAAAAACTGACAGAAACGCGTAAAAATGACACAAAAATTACGAGAAATGATGAAAAATGGCACAAAATTCATCGAAAATCACGAAAAAGTTACAAAGAAAAAGGTGGAAATTGAGTGAAAGAGTGACAAAAACGTGCTTCTTTTATTATGTGCAATTTTTTTACGTTTTTTATTTTTATTTTTTTTTAATTAACATAAAGCGCAAAAGACACCTGTAATCGTATTTAATTTTACTAATTTTTTTCAATTTTTTTTAACTTTTTTTAAATTTTTAAATTTTTATAATTTTTGTATTTTTTTCTTACTTTTTTCAATTGGGACATTTCAACATATCAACAACGTCAAATTTTCAGCAAAATAATCCCCAGTCCCAAGTCATATCCATGTCACAAATTGGCAATAATGTGTAAAAAATTGGAGAAGATTCATGAAAAATCACAGTTAAAATTGTTGAAAAACTGACAAAAACGCGTAAAAATGACACAAAAATGACACAAAAATTACGAAAAACGATGAAAAATAGGTTAAAAATGTTGCGAATAGTGACAAAAATGCTTAAAAATGGCACAAAATTCATCGAAAATCACGAAAAAGTTACGAAAATGGAAGAAAATTGGTGAGAAAAATCGATAAAAATGCTTAAAAACTGCACAAAATTCATCAAAAATTACAAAGAAAAAGGTGGAAATTGAGTGAAAGAGTGACAAAAACGTGTAAAAAATGGCACAAAATTCATTAAAAATCCTCAAAAAAATTGGAAAATGGGTGTAAATTGGTGGGAAAAAACGTTAAAATTGTAAAAAAAATTCATCACAAAACACTAAAAATACTTGAAAATGCACAAATATTGGTAAAAAAAAATCGGGAAAATGCGTGAAAACTGATGAAAAAATTTGAAAAAATTGCATAAAAACTGCCAAAAAATTCATCGAAAATGACATTTAAAAACTTGGAAATAGTGTGAGAGTAAACCCGAAATATGAAAAAAAAAATCGTTAAAAAAGAGCGAAAATTGGTGAAAAAATTGATGAAAATTTATTAAAAATCATACAAAAAAAAACGATGAAAAATGGGTGAAAATTGACCTAAAATGACGAGAAGTATCAAAAATTGACAAGTAAATTAGTAAAAATGAGTAAAAATTGCACAAAATTCGCGAAAAAATACGAAAAAGCGATAAAAATGTGAGAAAATTCATCAAAAAACACGAAAAAGTTATGAAAACGGAAGAAAATTGGCGAATAAATTTGGTAAAAATGCTCAAAAACTGCAGAAAATTCATCAAAAATTACCAAGAAAAGAGTGGAAACTGAGTGAAAGAGTGCGAAAAAAATGCAAAAAAAAGCTTCAAAATTGTGAGAAAGCTGTCCCTAATTATGAAACCGTTGAAAATAAACGAAATTTAGCGGAAAAAAATTGATGAACATTTATTAAAAACCATAAAAAAACGATGAAAAATCGGAAAAAATTGACCTAAAATTATGAAAAGTATCAAAAGTTGATTGACAAATCAGCAAAAATGTGTAAAAATTGCGTAAAATTTGTAAAAAAATTCACGAAAAATTACGAAAAAATGCTAAACAATTTGTAAAAATTGTTGAAAAAATTGACAAAATGGTTAAAATGACTCACGAAAAAAAAAACTGTGAAAATGGAAGAAAATTGGTGAAAAAAATTTGAAAAAAATGCGTAAAAAATTGAAGAAATGAGTAAAGATTGAAAATAATCTATCAATATGTATGAAAATACGATAAAAATGTATGTAAATTGTAGGAAAAATTAGCAAAAAAGCGTAAAAATTGCAAATATTTCATCAAAAATCACGAAAAATTTTAATGGACCGAAAATATATAAAGTGATTAAGGAAAATTGTTGAAACCAAGGTAAAAAATGGGTACAAATAAGTTGATAAAGAGAATTCGTCGCAAATCATGGTAAAAATTATTAAAGACATGAAAATTGACCTAAAATACGATAAAAAGTTGTGAAATATGATTTAAAAATTTGGCAAATCCATCATCAGAAATGGGCAAAAGTGTAGGAAATTAACAAATAATTTAGGGGACTGAAATTTGATGTGCTTTTGAGGGTTTCCTTTCTTCAGCTTTATTGCCCTCCTCCCCCCTCCCCTAGGCCTCGAAAAAGTAGTTTTTTTGATGATTTTTCTTCTTTTCTGATTTCGTCCCGGGTTTCCGAACTTAGCTAGGAAGTTGAAATTTGCTATACTGATTTAGTCGTATTCTCAAATTTGTTTTTGTTTTTTTTGGAAATTTCGAGTTTTCGTCCCCAAAAAAGTAGTTTTTTGGCCAAGTTCTTCATCTCACTTCCAAGTCCATTTAAAGAGTTTACCTACTAAAAATTCCTTTTTTTTTTTTTTGCAAAACACGTGCCAATTTCCTTTACTAAAAACTTTTTTTTTTTTTTTTTTTTTGCAAAACACGTGCCAATTTCCTTTACTAAAAAGCGAGAAAATTATCTTAAATAATTTTCTCCGGTGATTTTAAAAAACAAACTTTTTGATACACAATGTAAATTTTTTTTGAAATTTTCAAAATAAGTTCATACTGAAATGACATACGAGTATATTTTACAAACATTTTTTCATAATGCTAACCCTCTTCCCTCCTCACCCCTTACTGCATAAAAAAATCTCCAATTCGGTACTCACCTTTGCATTTCTTGCAGCATCCTTGAGGATCAGCCTTTTCACCTTCCAGCATATAACATCCTTCTTCGTGAGGGCATTTGTTACGTGAACATTCGACTTGGCCATTCTGCGCGAAAACAAAGCGCAGATATTTAATTAGCCTTTGTGTTGGGTCGGTATTTACAATAATCGTATCCGTAAGTATAAAAGGTAGCGCAAGCAATAATAAAAACCAGTTTAAACAATCGTCGAGTTCGTGTTTAATATCTCTTTGGTTTTATTCCCCTCTCTATTCCATATTCTACCCGCAGACAGATACTCATTACGGTATCTAGGTATAGGCTAGGTACAGGTAGGTACATGGTACATGGTACATGGTACACTGCGAACCGAAACGTGTGTACCGGCGAACGCAATTATTATTATTATTTATCCTCTCTCATTTACACACCCGCCGCGGAGCCAATAATGAGATATCATTGGCGACCAACGATCCACCAATGAACATTGCAATTCGATACCGCGGTAACCAGTTCTTTCTCACGCAATACCCGTTGCGCCTGCGTGTCACCTGTTTCGCGATCCGCGATTTCCCGCCATTACGCAAGTTGCGCGGAAAAAAATCCTACCCCGCGTATCGATCGATGGATCGATGGATCGAGCAAAAAAAAAAAAAAAATGCATTCTCGTAGCGCCGGCCGACCAGCCAAGGCAAGACAAGGCCGCCACAGCGTCGCCGCGTCACCAAAATACGCCAAGAATTTGCGTCCTTGAAAAACGCGTACCATGTCCTTGGTGTGTTTCGTCGTCGTCGTCGTCGTCGTAGTGGTCGTAGTCCATATCTTCAATATTTCTTCTTCCGATGCGATCCGAACGACGATGACGACGACCACTACGATGACGGTAGAGGTCTACGCATAGCTAGAGAGTCAAACGGACGAGTCTCTCTTTTACAATAATCTACATACTTTAGGTTAAAAGTATAGGTAAGTAGATAGGTATTGGGTATCTCTGCGCGAGCGGAGCACACACCGAGCATATGACGCCGCATGATAGTGGTAGAACTTGTTATATATGCGACCGTAATCAGTACAGAGAGACGAGGGGAGGGCACACATTTATACGATAGTAATAAGTAATAATCTACGAAACGCGCACATTTTTACGTTTACAGCATCAGCACACGTAGCTATAATGTACGAGTATCTATCTCTACTTGTATACTATACGAAGAAGACCTGACGACTTGAGCACGATTCAAGTTTCCAGGCCAAGGTACCTTCGTCGATAGTCTAGTCTTACAAATGCGTACCTATCTATATCCGTAGATACTCCAACACTCTACAGGTACCTCTCTGCGTAGTTGTAAAACAGTATCGTAAGCTCTCAGCGCGAACAACCAACAACCCATCTTCTCTTGGTTGTTTGCAACGAAAAAAAAAAAAAAGAAAAAGAAAAAGAAAAATTGCTCCATAATACTCGTACCTAGTACATCTAGCCTACTCCATAGGCAAGGCATACACCTGACTTTCTATAGTTTAGCATTATTAAATACCTACATACGTAAGTCGCTTGTCGTTCAATTTACGCGCACCTATTTACCGCACAAACACATTCTAATTGCAAGTACCTTACCTTACCTTACCCAGCCATATACTCGAAGCCTACAAAATAAACACACATTCTATCTAGGCTCTCTATACGATAAACCAGTTCAAGTCGCCCTCTGGTACTATTATTTGTGCACTATTCGAACGATATTGCTCTCAACATTTCTGGGTCAAGATGTTTTATATTTATGGGACTCGATTCGACTTTGATAATGGTAGAAAATTTAGAAAAGAAAAAACATATGGCTCGAGTTGTATACGAAATTGTACCTTTGTTTCGCTAAAAAAAAAAAATCAAAATTTTCACTTCTTAGCACATTTTTGGAGAGAAAACAATTCAAAAAACGTTCAATTCTCAACGTAACAGTAATTACCAGTAATTTACGGTAATTCGCTGGTAAATATTATTCGATAATGTGTTATAGAATCATAAACTTGGAGCGGTATTAGATTAAAGTTATACTCAATGGTACATAGTTACCAAAAATCACAGTTGGCTACGGGTAATTGCGGTAAATTATCATCAATGATATGCAATTACAGTTAATTATGTCGTTTACAAGTAATTACCATAAATAATCTTCCGTGGTGGATATTACCGTTAATTACTGTCAGTTACAAGTTGGTAAATATCACAACTAATGATATTTGATAAGTAACCACCGCAAATTGTAAATTACTATAAAGTGTACTCAAGTTACTGTAACTTGCTGACAATCACGGTAAATTACCGTAATTTACAGTAAGTTACCAGTAATTACGGTTAGTTACAGTAAGTTACCAGTAATTACGGTTAGTTACAGTAAATTACCAGTAATTACGGTTAGTTACAGTAAATTACCAGTAATTACGGTTAGTTACAGTAAATTACCAGTGAATACGGTTAATTACA
Organism: Ferrisia virgata; assembly: GCA_900060175.1. Taxonomy (NCBI): domain Eukaryota; kingdom Metazoa; phylum Arthropoda; class Insecta; order Hemiptera; family Pseudococcidae; genus Ferrisia; species Ferrisia virgata. The sequence goes on from FIZR01031291.1 coordinate 23,940, forward strand.
GTAAATTACCATTAATTACCGTAAGTTCCCATAATTACTGGAAATTACTGTAAGTTACAGGTAATTACCGCAATTTTACGAATAAACATGGATAATTATCCCCGTCTTAAATTTACTGTCTGTCGCGGAGTAAATAAAATGAACATCCTGTGAAGATTTTTCTCGATAAGTGGTAGAGGTAGATATGAATACTGGAATGAATAGCTGAACACCTCCCCCCCCCTTCCTCAAGGTATATCTAGGACGCCAATAAAATCTGCATACTAAATTTCAACTTCTCGCCTCAATTTTGAAGTTAAATATGTACGGAATAATCACAACAAATAAGAAAAATCAATCAAAAAGTCCACATTTTCAGGAATGAGAGGGGAAAAACGCATCTAGGACACTTACTAAATCTGTACACCAAGTTTCAACCTCTTGGCTTAATTTGGAGAGGAGGTAAGCGTGGAGCAATCTCTAAACAAAAAAAGCCCGACCAAAAAACACTTCTCAGGATCGGAAGAGGATACAAAGCGACTGAAAATTTAAAACACCAAAAGACTCATCTTCGATCCCTATTTACTCTCCATACCAAATTTCAACCTCCTGGCTAAATTTGAAAGGGAGGATATATGCATGGGAAAACAAACTTGAGGCAGGAGGAAACTGACCAAAGAATTAACTTTATCAGGGCTGTGGCGGAATACAAAGAAACTGAAAAGTTGAGATTACAAAAAGGCACATCTAGTTAGCCTTATTAAGTGCATATGCCAATTTTACACCTCCTAGATCAATTAGTAGGGGAGATTTCTGTGGAACCGAATTTTTTCCAAGACAAAGGAAGGGGGCATCTTTATATTTCCTCTCCTAATCAATGTACGAAGCCGATTTTTGGATACATTGTACAACTTTTGATTCGCTATCGATCATTAGGGAAATGTACGATTTTTGCAATAATAGCCCTTCACCACCCACCACCCAAATTTAAGCATAACTGAACTTTAACCAGAAGTCATCGCCACTTTCATGCATAAAATCCACCACCAGTTCGAGTCTATTGCCTGAATTTGACTACTTTTGGTTCACGTATAGAATCAGGTAAATTATTTTTTGTTTCCGGGGGGGGGGGGTAGATTTTTTGAATTTCGCCCCATTTTGGGGGAGGGGGTGCCGAGGGGCCAAAAACAAAAAAATTGTTCCTTTTTAAGTCGATCAAAAGAGAACCCAAAGTTGTGTAACGTATCCAAAAATCAACCTTCGAGGTCAATTAGGAGGGGAGATACGTTGGTTTTTTCCCATTTTGTCCTTGAAAAAGGGCTGTTCCTCCCCTATTTCCCTACCAAAATGAGCTAGGAAGTTGAAATTCAATATGTACATTCAGTAAGGGCTCTAGATATGCCTTTTGGAGGTTCTGACTTTTCAGCTCCATTGCACCCCCTCACAGCTCCGGAAATATGGTTTTTTGGTCAGATTTTGAGTTTTTTGAGTTTGTTCCCGGCATATAACTCCCCTCCAAATTAATCTAGGAACTTTAAATTAGGTATGTACATTCTTCAGTAGGGACCGTACATGTGCCTTTTGGAGGAGTTCCGAATATATGTGGTTTTTTGGTTGTTTTCTTACTTTTTGAGTTTGTTCCTCGCATAACTCCCCTCCAAATTGGGTTAAGAAGTTGAAATTAGGTATGCACAGTCAATAGGGATACTAGTTGGTGCCTTTTAGGGGTTTTGACTGTTTAACCTAATTGAACCCTTCCTATCCTCAATTCTCGTGATTATAATATGTCACAAAAATAAAAATTAAAAAAAATATTTTTACGAAATACTTCTACGTGGAAAATAAATAAAAATGTTATTTTGTTAACATTTTTGACATCTGCATCGTTAAAGATCATCTTAACAAGACATTTTCGATCGCCCTTTCTACGAATTCGATCGCCTATTAAACAAGGTCCAAATTTAATCAATTTTATTCAATACAATGCTCAAATTGTGTGAAATTTTTTTGAGTTCATGAGATCGCCGAATAACCTCACCGTTTAAAAGTTATTGAAGGTTAAAGTTTCACTATTTGAAGGAAATTTTTTTTTTAATGAATTTTATAACTACTCAAGACGAAAGTATTATGATATAACCTTGAATAATTTTTAAACGGTGAGGTTTATCAAAAAATTGTAAGAGACCTTTTTTGTAGAGAATTCAATTTCCTACAAGTAT
>FIZR01031297.1:0-25401 GCA_900060175.1 Ferrisia virgata
ATTTTCATAACTCATTACATTACATGTTAGTATATTATACATTTATATTTCATTCGTCAATCTCACTGTACAGCGCAGTATTCTTGTCGGAAATAAAAATAAAATGACATGAATACTTGAAAAATAATATAGAAAGAAAATGACGAAATAATTTGAATTTGATCTTTTTTTTTGGGGGGGGGGGTGTTTGTAATCTTAAGCTGCAATACATCAAGGATGATTTTTCAATATTTAATCTTTTTTTAATCTTTTATTTTTTTAATTATTTGCCAAATTAATTATGAAAAAAAATAAAATTTTATTTTAGAAAAGTAAAAACTACGACGTCATGAACTCATTATATTGTGATATGTAGAACTGACGTCATCGATTTTTTCCTGTCATGAATTGTTACTCCGACAGACTTGACCGGTAGGGGGTTTATTTCCTTATCAATATTACATTTGAGATCAAGTTGTGATTTTGAGCACGATGTTAAGATCTTAAAATTAGGTCTGAGTATGAAATTTGAAAATAATTTTCGAGCTAATAATTCAAAATTTTAAATCAAGTGAAAGTGATCATGTTTTAATATCATTCTGCTCGTATCTATTCGTATTGATATTTAAATAATTCAGTCGTGATCGTAACCGTTATACACCTTAGTTATGCGTTTTTTAACAAATTATCGCGGTGAAGTTTTCATTCACAATAGTCTGAGAGCTATTTACTTAAACGGTTGTGTAAAAAAGTTGAACTTTCTCGACGCCACCTCCCGGTTGAAAATCTCCGGGAGAAATCTTGTTTCCGTAGAAAAAGAATTACATTCAAATCCGAATCAAGATTTTCAGCACGCTTTCGCTAAAACTGAGTCGTTGTACTCGTCACATGTATTCAGAAACCTGCTATATCCGGAAACCGACGATGAAATCATTAATCAATTGAAATCGTGTTCCGATGTATCGGATTTAATCCAAATCATCAATACCAACGAATCTCTAACTCACCAACAACTGAACCAAATAATTCTAGTGCTCAGGGATTTTCAAAAACTACACACGGTGCATAAAATTCTACGATACGAGAAGTACAAAATAAATCATCTGTACGATTCACCATCGTTTAAAAAATTACTCACACTGGTCGAATCAAATATTAGCAAAATGAATACGAACGAAATCAGCTGCTCCTTACTTTACTTAAACAAAATGAATGTGAGCTGTAAGGAGCCTGTGATGATGAAATTAATAAACGCTTGTGAGAAATCAATTTTCCAGTTTGATAGAAATTCTGCTTTGCAAAATTTATCTCGATTCTTCATTGTTATCAGAGGAGAGAACAACATATGGTCTTTGTATACGATGAGTCAATACTTACCATTTTTAATCGAATGTTTAGGTTGGGCACCTTGAATGGTTATTCCGTTTATATTGTAAGGGAAATCATTGAATTGTACCTTAACGATGTTTCAGATAATTGTGAAAATCGTGACGATTTTCGCCACATCACCGTATGTTTTCAAAAATGTGTTCCATTGCTTAACGCTGATATTATGAATAAATACATCTCGAAATTAGATATAATTCTGCAAGATGATGTTGCTAACGAAGATATTAGCAACGCAGGAAGAACACTTATAAAAAGCATTGTATTTTTAAATTTCAAATGTTGGAATAGCTTATTTATTAATGAAGTTAAAAGACTCTTGGCCGCCATGAAAGGTAAAATACATTACCTATGCCTCACAGAAATTAGCATGCTTCATAAGGTAAATTTAATCATCGTTAAAACAAGAACGAACCTACTTTTTCGTTCAATTTTGAAGTGACTGTATTTTTTATTTTATGTTTCAGGTGATCCTTAGTATACAAGAACCTTTTGATTTATCGCAAGAAGTAGAAAAAACGATAAAAGATTGGATAGCTACCCATCAGGATGCAGAGACGTCAGTTCCCATTTTCGTTATTCAAATTTTCTTTCCGGGCTTGAAATTAATTGCCGATTGTGATTTAAAACTCCATTTGATCGAATATATGGAAAAAGATCAGGATTATGATGATAATATTCTCTCATTTTCTGGAATTTATCAAGCAATATTCACTACGGATTTAAAATTTGATAAAAATCTAACGTCTATCTTTTGGTTGATGCTGAGTAATCAATTAAAACTTACTAAACAACAAAATACCGATAAATACGTAGAAACTTTGTCATGGTGTATTCACAGGTTGGTATTATGAACGTCGAAAGATTGTGAAGTGTGTACTATTGTGAATCTATATTATTAATTCTTACTTTACTCAGGTATATTCATCTGATCGGTTCGCAAAAATCTTTACGAAACGATTTTTTTGAGAAATCACTCGTATCACATATTACATCAATGTTACGCGAAGAAAATTTCAAATGCAACCCTTCAGAATATTCAAAATTTGCTCTTGTCATGTTAGCTTTATGCAATAAAAATCCGTTCGGTTTATTCACTGACGATGTTTGGCAAAAGTTATATGACTACCTTACACAGCTGAGTACATACGATAATTTGTTTGTTTGTTTAATTCTGAACATCGCATTTGATAGATATAAGCAAACACGTCCCGGTGTAATAGAATTTTTGCATCACCACGTGAGTGTATACGTAATGTTCAACATGGCTGTATTTCGCCGTCGTTGTGAAAAATATTTTTATCGAGTATTGATAAAATTAAAATGTTTCACAATCGCAGGTTCGTTTGAATGCTATCACAAATGCGAATATTTTGAATAGTTTACGCAGCAGTTTGGAGTCAACTCCGGAGAAATTAAATACCATTTTTCATTCTCATATACTTACCACTAAGATTAAAACTTCGAGCGTATTCAGTGAGATCTGCAACAGGTTTTTATGTTTTTGTAACATGAATGTTTGAGAGAAGCGAAGAAGTTGCTTTACTCTAATTTCTCTTTCAACTGCTGCAGATTTCACAAAGTTGAACCAAAGAAACTTCATTCGAAAATAATTCGCGATTGTATTTTCAATTTCAATGTTTGCGAACATTTGATACCGAAATTCACCGACGTTGTAGTCGAGTATTGCGTTGCAGAGAAAAACGCGGTGTTTGGTGGTATTGTCGCACACGTGTTGAATTACTGTTTTCTATTTGGATTTACTCCTAGCAAACTAGATGAATTTCTGAACACAGCAACATCGGTAATTGATAGGTAAAATTTCCTTCTTTGTAACTGATGTGGTCGAAGTTATTAATTCATTTATGCATCCGCAATAGTGATTAGTTTTTTCTTTTTTTTTTTTTTTTTTTCAGAGATAAAGAATTAATTCCTAAGCCAGTATACCTTCAATCTGCTTTAGCTTTAGCATATTTTCGAGAATTACCAAGCTCATGGTGTGATTACATTTTCAATCTTAAATTTTTAGAACAATTAGACGGATACTTCGATAAATTGAATTTTGTTAGTGCTTGTTTAATGGTTATACCTCAAAGGTGTAGACTTTTGTTATTAATTTCTACATTTGTGTACGAACTAATTTTCAGAAAAAAACCAATAGTTTGAGAAACGAATTAATGGAATTGAATCGTGTTGTTTGTATAGAGAATCCTTATCGTGAGATTCCATGGTTCCATGAAAAGTATTGCCAAGAATTATTTGCTCTAGGTATGTGTTTTTTGATTTATTTATCTCAGTAGTCCTATAAACTAAGGCCGACTTCTAAAATTTGCAATACTTACACGTGCATTTCACGTGTAAAATGCGTAATAACATAGAATGCCTCTGAATTTACGTAGAATGTCAATTACGTAAAATACTAGAATCAAAATCGTAGAATTGTGTATAACTTCGATATTAGAAATATACTCTTTTCTGCGATCTTAAATGATGAATTTTAATTAAAGTAGTCTATTCAAAGGTCTGTTACGTTTCTAATATTTACGCATTCTTCGTTTAAAATTCGACAACATATAGAACAATTACTTTACATGTGGAATGTTAAACCTGACATAAACCTACTCGTGTTTGTTGCAATAATGTCTTATTTTTTCCTTCTGTAGAGCACCAGAAAACCAAGGTTTTTTTGACAAGTGTATTAAATGCATTAAGATCTTTTATAAAAGAAGATAGCGCAATAGATACAAATTATCTCACTCCTTACGGTCATAAGATAGGTAAATAAGTTTTCTTTTTTTCTTATTTCATGAAAGTTTTATTTTAATCTTGTTTTCAATGTTCACTTCTTATAGATGTGGTATTGCATTTAAGTAAAAAAAACGGGTTGGTGAATGTGTCTGATTCTGACCCTAATGAATTGAGAAAGTATGTAAAATTATTCATTTTTATTGTCAACTTGAGTAGGTTTTACATTCAACCTACATTAGCATCTATATTCTATTGTCAAATTTAAAATGTATAAAATATTGCAGGATTGCTATAATTTTAAGAACGAATACGCCGTCAACATATTACAGAGGAAAAGGAAAAGTAGAACTATGTTTACGTCAACTTGAAATGTTGAATTATGAAGTTATATTATTGAATAGACAAGAATGGAATTCGATGTATTTGTCGAATTTGGAAGAAAAAGTGAACTACTTGAAGCAATTCATTAGACCGATATAATTTCAATACTTCTTACAATGAAGCTTCAATTTTCGTGATTACTTTTTGTTGTGAACTTCCGGAAAATGTATTTTTACTCCATACATTAAAAGTGAAATAACGAAATGCATTGTTACGGTCATCGTATTTGTTTTATAAAAGTTCAAACAAACTATGAAACCTGTATTGATGGTCAAAAATAGAATTTCCTTGATTGAAAGGGGTGAGAGAATCAACACCCTCTTTAGCAAAATGTTTGCTAATGTTCTTTATACCAGGTACATATGATGAAAAAACGTTTCAATTTTTTAATGATTCTTTGTTAACATGCTTTCGACCAAACTGTAATGTTTTTAAAGCGAATATAAATTTCAAACAAATAATTCTGCTTATTCTTTTTAAAAACAAGTTTCGAGAAAATCTGTGAATTTTTTTTTTTAGTTTTCATCCTCAATGAATTAGAACATGCTGGCACAAAATTTTTTGTTTCCTCTCATTTTGAAAAATGTGTCTAACCACCAACCAGTACGTTTTGTAAGTATAATAAATAAGTACGTAGGTAATCTAGGTATTTATGATGGTTGTTCTTGAAAAAAATACTTGTGTATCTAAACTGATTGGGTCATTAGGCATTAACGTGAGTAATACAAATATTTTTCAAGATGTGTTGTGTTTGTTGTTTACTTTCCCATACATATAATCGAAGTTTTAAGCGTTGATAAGAAATACATGTTGGCCTTTTTTTTGTCAACCAATGTTGGACAAATTTTAGACATATATAACCCATACAGTATATACGTGGATATGTAAGTAATTATTTTTATTACGCACGTTCTGCTCACTATGTATTCTAGAAACATTATGTGCAAAAAAGTTTGTTTTAAATAACACATACTTTGGCCTCTTACGGAATAGTAGCGGGCTATAAGTAAAGTACACAGTAAATAAAAGCACAATCTTCAAATTAAGACTTCCTAAGTTTATGCCGTATGGTATGCAGCTTTCATTTCATTTTTATTTTTTCACTGAAAATACAGGAAATTAAATATGTAGGTACTTGTTACGAAAATTTCGTTTGGTGATATTTGATACTTCGGTACCGGTCTAGACCAATCTCTACCTGGTTGCTGCATGCTATGGCAAAATAGTGTTTGCACTTGCACATATTATTGAGAAACTTAATGGTCGTTTTCAGGAGGAAAATATTTTGTAAACGAGGAATGACGTTTCCACTCAGATCGAATAATGTTATCTTATGCGCATCAAATTTTACGTAAGCAATTTCATCAGATGAAATATTTTTTGCATTTATTAGGCTGCTAAAGATTTGGCGAACTATTTATGTTACCGAGAAAGAACAAGGAGACAAAACTGACAATGAATGACCTATCTGTACACACTCTCCTGCAATTTACGTAAATGGTCGATTTACGTAAGCTCAAGTTCGTGGTAAAGCCTTATCGGAGATTACATTCTCGATGAACAGTATGCTATGAAAGATAGTAATAACGTAAAACTTATTTTAACATGTAAGATCATTCGAAATGTTGAAAATTTGGATTTAAAATGAGGCAGCAAAGTATAAGTACCTACTAGCTACATATATTGTAAATTTGTAATAGTGAATAGCGAGTAGATACTACTAAATAGTAGATTTTGTTTGCTGCTGAACACAACATACTTGTGATAAATAGTAGATAATTTACGAGTATAATCATTGAGCTTGTGATTGGATGGTTGTATGTATTCTTGTATTGTATGTATGTAGTTCAAAGTAAACAAAAAGTCTATTATCAGGTGATAATATTTTGATAAATTTTGCGTTTATTTCTCCTTTCATATTCCAAATCACACAAATGAAATATATGAGTACTAATCGTTTTGTTCTGACGTTAAATTAATCGAATTATAGGAGGGGAATTCATGATGCGATCCGTGAAACGTGCGTTTCTGCGTTTACTTTCTTAGTTTCGGGACTTTCGGCCATTTCTCAAGCCGTAGACCGTTCTCTTCTTTCTATTCAGTGTCAGTATCTGCATTTCACTTCGGTAGACTGGTTTGGGTTTTCGTTGTGAATTGTGATTTCGAATGTACGCGATTATTGTAAATTTTACAGAAAATTAAATTACGTGTTCGCTGTATTAATTCGAGTTCGGAAGTTCTTCTAATTTTTTCAAACAACATAACGGTTTATCTGATATTTAAAAATCAACTCTGATTGTACATGAATTATGGATCATATGGCATCGGTAAATATTTCTTTAGCTGGTTGCGGATTCTTGGGTATATATCACGTCGGCGTGGCTTCTTGCATAAAAGAATATGCTCCTCATTTATTCATGAATAAAATATCTGGAGCTTCGATCGGTGCATTAGCTGGAGCTTGTTTATTAACGGATGTTTCGTTAGGTAAAGAGTTTCGCGCTCTAGCTTCCTCGACCTCTTTTCAATAAAATACCAGCAAAATTCATTAATATTTATTTTCGATATGTTTTACAGGTGTCTTCACCAGTGAGATGTTGCATATTATTTATGAAATTCGTCGTAGACCATTAGGACCGTTCAATCCTTTAGTTAACGTTCAATCCATGTTGCGTAACATTTTAGTTAATGTGAGTTCATCACACGGCATTCAATTTTATCTGCTATCGTACATGTATATCTAAATATTTACGTGTATGGGTAAACGCGGTAAATCTTATTATCACTTGTTATGGCTAAAAGAAATTTTATATTGCATAATGTACAGCAAATACCGCCGAAAGCTTACGAAATTGTTAGCGGACGACTGTTCATTTCCATGACTCGAGTGAACGATGGCAGTAATTATATTGTGTCTGAATTCAAGTCGAACACTGATCTGATAGAGGTAAATTTTTGTATTAATTTTTTATTTAATAAATTGCTGAAAATCTGATGGCAATATTATATTATTGTAAGCGTATGATGCGATAATTTGTTGAAACTTGGTAAAATGATTCGATTACTTTGCCGAAAAAAAAAAAAAGTTTTTAGCGAGTCAAATAGAGTGCAAAATTATTGTACTTCGGACTGCTGTTGTATTTCATAATCTATGATTTCATATGAAATAGTTTCGTAGTTGAGCGGTAGGTCGTTGTCTCATCGAGCATCCTGAAATTATTTTATTGCAGTTGTAATGTGTCAACTGAGTGCGCGTGGTAACAGTGACGTAGCCAGGGTTGTTTTGAAGCCCGGGGGGGGGGGGGGGTCCATACTTTTCTATGTGGTGGATTAAAAAGCAAAAAACAACGTTTTTCTAGAACTGAACAGAAATTACAGAAATGAACCAAAATAGCAGTAACAGATGTAATGTGTTAGAGCAAAACGGGGGTTCAATTTTTAAAAATATTGGATTTTTTTAACCATTGTAAAACACATTTTCCAATATTTTATGAAATAAATTCAAACTTTTTCACGAGTTAAAGCTTAAAATCTGCAGGATGTGTAGCCGAAACGTAGAAAATTTTCAAGTTTTTTGAGCTGAAAGGGGGATTCAGATTTTCAAACCACCTCGTTTCACCTGTATTATATTTTTTAAAACATTGCGCGTTGTTGATTATGTGTATTTGTATTTTCCCAATCCTGTGTACGTGTCTTCTGCCAAATTCACTTTATACGTAGTTATTATTTAATAAGTAGGATAGCTGTATATGAAATGTAATTTCACTCGGTATCGCGCTTTTCTACCGAGTTGACTAGCCCTGTACATATATGAGTGTAGAGAGAACGAGAAAACTGAAGAATGAGTGCGAATCACATAAAGTGTAGTCAAATCGATAAACAATATTTTTCTTTAAATTGTCAATAGACACGTCGACCGAATGACGTTCAATAATAAACTGGTACGACATAATAATTAACATAGCTTTACGTACGAATATTTATTAAAACATCATTGAATATAGTAATCGGAAAAAAAAATGCGAGGATCGCAAGCAATGCGGATATTAAATGCGTAGTCGATACTAAAAAACGAGCTTAATATTAGTGAAGCAATTTTAAACCGTGTACAATGTGATAAATCTCGGATGGAATGCTTCATCGTCAAACAATGCATCGATAAACGAATACATACGTACGTATAATCTGTGTGCGAATGTGTAATCTGTACGTAATCGTTGTTCGTCGTATATTCGATCTTTATTGTTTTTAACATTTTATTAATATGTATTGTTTACTATGAAGTACGAGTTACGTCTTCGTACAAGGATTGTATTTACAACGTATTCATTATAATCTACGTAAAACATCTTGTTTTCCATGTATGTGTTTCAGACGTTATTAGCTAGCGCATTTGTGCCTTTATTTTCTGGCTTTATTCCGCCAAAACTCGGAGAACATCGTTACATTGACGGCGGATTCAGCAATAATTTACCAATTTTAGATGAAAATACTATCACCGTATCCCCATTTTGCGGAGAGTCCGACATCTGCCCCAGAGACACTTCGGTGCAATTATTCCATGTACGTTTTCTGTATTGTTTGTATCAGTATTTAGGTGCAGTGGTGTATGTGAAGAGAATGGCATTCAAAAAAAATGCAAAAAACATTTTTGAATAGACTTGAGTTCGAAATTTTCAATGATTTTCATTAATTTAGCGCTATTCAAGAAAGAATGATTATCGCTAAAATTTTTGTGCAAACTGAAATCAATTTAATCTCGTTTCAGATAAATTTATGCAATACCAGCGTCGAAGTGTCCAAACCTAATATATACCGATTCGCAAGAATTTTATTCCCACCTAGTCCAGAAGTACGTATGGTAAAATATTTTAGAGGTGTTCAAGTTTAATTTCTCTTACTACTTTACAATGCTCACACTGCGTATTTTATTATTTTTCAGACTTTATCACAAATGTGCAAACAAGGATTCGATGATGCTCTCAAGTTTTTGCAACGCAATAATATGATTAGTTGCACAAAATGTTTAAGCGTACAAAGAACTATATCATTGCCAGTCAACAGACATAAAAGAAAACACGAGCAAAATGAATCTTACGATCCTGAGTGCGAACAGTGTGTTCATCATATCAAAGTGAGAGACGATTTCGCCAATACCGCCTTTATTTTTTTTTTAATTACTTTTTATTATTATTTCATTTGCGTAGGAAGCTGCGATTTCAAAATTGCCCGAACCAGTTTTGAAAAATTTTGAAAGTTCGATCGAAATTGCGAACAAAGAGCTCGCCAATTTGCTATTCAGACATCGAAGTTTGAAATTCGTATCAGTAGTTAGTTTACCGTATTTCTTTACGGTGGATTTGATATTAGCCATATTGAAAAAGTTTGTAATGCAGAGTATTCAATATCAATTGCTCGTCGTATGAATGCGCGGCCCTTCTCTAATGCAATGTAATTTACGTATTATTCGTTAGATTAACCGAAATAGCTCCTGAATTGATGGATCGTTCAGCCGTAATGTGTAAACGCTGGATAGATTTGCTAATCGATACGTTGCACAAAATGAATAAAACCGGCTTGTTTATAGCATCGAAAATCTTCGGTCCTTATGCTGTTTCCGTTTACATAAAAGGTAAATTACTACGAATTTTTGTCTGCTCGAATAATTCAAATTCTTTATGCTTAATTAATTTAACCATACTTTCGATTTTAAACTGCACACGAAGCTAACCTTTTGTATCATTATATCGAATTCGATTGTAGAGCGAGAAAGTGAAAATTAATGAAACTTCGTACTTATTGGCTGTCGTACTTGTTTAAACAGCGTACTTCTTTTCCCCATGTTTTTAAACATTAATTAAAGACGATTTTTCATAAACTGATTGATACGTATTATAATGAGGCTAACCATGGTATAGTGGGTGGGGGTACGTTAGATGATGTACATGTACGTATATTTACGATACTTTACCACGTACATCAAAGCAAATTTATAATTATGTCTTTAACCTTCATATTGCTGATGATACAGTCGAGTCATTTTTACTCGTTTTCTTTTTGCTTTCTTTGGATAATGCGATTTTTTACTGGTATCTACGTAATTTTTTGTATTTAATCTGAAGTCATTCTTCCTGCGATTAGAACAAGGTTAATAAAATAATTTCGTCAAATGGACCAATGCCGCGTATGAACTATTGGGAAATATTCATTTTTGCTCTGTGATATAATGAGTCAGGAATTCATTTTAGTTTATCAGCGTTATTATCAATTCATTTGCGTAGAGATTTCCTTTCCCTCATTTACTTCGTACTAATCTTTTATCATCTTTTATTTTTGGTTCTTCTATTGTCAAACTCTTCTCGCGAATGGTAATATTATTTACAAAAGTAAATATGTTTTAATTTTATCAAATCTATCTTCATTCGTTGGACAGTAATTTTTCCTTCTTTGTTTCTAGAAAAACGAAATATTATGCGACCTAAAGAGATAACACCGCGGAAGGAAACTATTCAACTCGATTTCGATTCTGATATTGTGTAAGTTGCTTGCTCTTAGCTGATTTTTTCTCGTGCAAAAAAAACCGATTCCTGAAAGATTTCTTGAAATTTCTTCTACTTTTTTTTTTTTTTCGTAGAATCAATACGATGGAAAGTGATGCAGCGAAAGATGAACAGTCTTTTGTGTTAAATTCTACAGATTTAACAATATCGCAGGATGACACGTACGACAATGTAATTGAAACCATCGAACAACATGACTCACTAATGGCGTTTTATTATATGGACGACAGCGATAAAGTAAAACAATTCGTGAACAATATTGAGACTTCAATTGCAAATGCTCGGGTGTTATTGATTTATTTATTAACACTTCTACCTTTTTTCTAGATGAATGTGGTGGAATTTTTCGACGTGACGCGTGAAAATATTGGAGAATGCGCTGATTCGACAGATGGCGCGCAAATTCACTCTAAAGAAAATCATCACAATCATAATCATCATCATCATCGCAATCATAGCCATCATCATATGCAGGCTACATTATCTCATACCTATATGAACGGTTGGAAATTGGAAAACAACGATATTTCTAGTGTTATTCACTCTACTGAAGGTATAACATTTTGCGCGCTGTTATTCATATTTTTTCCTGAACAATTTTCCGAAAATTTAATTTCACTATTCGTTGACATGTATGAATAGATGAAGACAAAAACAGCGTTTCCAGCGCGACTGACTCGAATGATCAAACAACAGTTTCTTCGGATCCTGAAAGTGAATGGAGTAGAAGAAATGAACCAATTTTCAATGAAGTACATCCAGACACCGAGCAAAGTTTTGGCAAAAAACCTGCGAAATCCGTAATCGTGGTAAATTAAAAAGGCATAACAACAAGAATGCCAAATTTTCAGATAATAATTTACCGATAGATCAGTTATTTTGTATTGAATCTCTTCATTTTTGAAAGCTGATTATTGTTTTGTGCGTCAAGTTGCGTTCATTCCTACTTCTCTCTGTTCCTTCTTTCTCATTTAATTATGAGGTGTCACAGAGAGAATTGTTTCTTGTTATTTCAGTATTAGCTTTAGATAATTGTTTACCAACTTTCGCTATGCTGAAATGTTAAAATTGAGTGATTTAATTAGATGTTAATTTTGCACTATAAACTTTCATTTGTAATTTTCCAACATGGTTAATTTCTGACTTGTTTTGCCATAATTGTTTTTTTTTTTTTTTTTTTTTTTCGAGAACCTCGTGTAATTTCTAGTAATGGCAATAATATTTAGGTTTTATTTAATATATAGGCCGCGTGTTAGTAGACTGTGATAAATAAATATTTTTATGCGTCGAATATTTGTGATTTCACAATTTACTAAATTTATGGTTTTTATTTTTTGTTCCTATGGTATTTTTAGTCCATTTTCTCGTTTGTTCGTTTTTTTCTGTTAATTTAATTTTATGTATACTTTATCATTGCTAGTATTAAATTTTGTTTGGGTATATTCTAAAAAATCGCCCTACGTATTGATAGAATTGTGTCATTAACGAAAATTTGTCGATATTTTAAATAAACAACTTCTGACAAGTTTACTCGTACTATTTTCTTATGTACTTACATTAATTCGGGGTCGTAGGTCTTAATCACCGTCCGCTGTGTTTGCTGGACGGATTGAAGACCTTTTTACTTATCACTCGTTAACGGTGAAAGTTTTGGAATTTTACTGCGCACACAACGGCAATGTTGTAAAATAAATTCAAATTTTTAAAATCATACAAAATACACATATTCTAAACTTTTCTGAACTGGTCATTGGATAAGTACTTTTGCTCTTACCCCATACGGTCATTATTTACCAGCAACATTTTCTGACTAGTAAATTGTGAAACCGGAGAACTAGAGAACGAGAAGAAAAACTATATTGTGTATAGAACATTAATTCAATTTAGTTTCAGCACAGCATTTCGAGTTATATAATTTTTTTTCGTCTTATTTTTTGTAAAAATTTTTCTTGTTTCCATATTAAGTGTTAACCCTTCGCTCCCCCTCATGTCGACAGCTTTTAACCAATCAAAAGGAGAAGAAAGTTTGGAAAAGTGAAAATCAAAACTGAAACTAAAACAAAAAAGTGATATGATGTAATGGTTTACCCCGTGATGGGATGAACTTTGAGATTTAGGTATTTGTCGTTACGTTTTCGTGTTTTTTACGATCATTGTTATACAATTTAATTCATTACAAATGAAGAGAAAAACTGACAACTTTCGAAAACTATTATTTTAGAATTTAAAGGATTAAAATTATTCCAAGATTGCAACATCAGTGTTCAGTGAAGTGAACTCGTAAGTCGCAATATGAAACTGCAAAATGCACTATTGCAATGCACCTTTGGATCCTGGATGGACAGCTGACTTTTATTTTTATGTTGCACCAAAGGTTGCATTGCATTATACTTAGTCGGTGTGCAAACATTATGAAAGTGTTGATTTCATTTCATAATGATTAAATGCACAAAAATTAATCAATAATTGAGTGAAACAATGGCGTAAAATTTTCATTTTTCTCTTAAGGAATTGAAGTTGTGTTGTATCATGTCAATAATTTCGACTTTGTATTTTTAACGAGTGTTTTTCTTTCATTACTATCTGAGCACAATTGAGATAATTTACTTAAATTTCAAAACTTCACGTCGTGAACAAATTTCTTATCATAATACATTATTTTGATATCTTGGGTAATGCGGCGTACGTGCATATACTCAGAATGAGTTGTTTGGAAATTGAACAAGGAATGATCAATGCTTCTGAATTGAATAGTTTGTTGAAATCAGCAGATTCTGATATCCGTACAAATGGTTTTAATTCGAGCGAAGAAAATTATGAATTGAGCAACGTTAGTGAAAAATCTCTGATTGAATAAGTCTCACGGTTTAATAACGTTTTATCACTTTTTATTGATGTGTTTTCAGTGTTTCGACCGAGATTTTCTAAATATTAGCCCCGTCAATGTCGAGATTAGCGTGGAACCAGAAATGTATTTTCATGAAGGTGATGAAAACGAGATGACAGCATTTCAGAATGAAGACAATACAACTTGTTTAACAGATGACTTGGTAATGTGCAATTTACGTTTTAAAATTTGAAGAAAATCAACGGAAGGGTGTATTATTTATTGTGTGTTTAATTTCGTAGCTTAATTCTCAGTCTTTCGACACATACAAATCGTACGAATGTGAAATTTGCGGAAAAACATACACGAAAAAAGGAAGCTTTTATATGCATCGACGAACTCACGCAGGTCGAAAATACAGCTGCCATTTTTGCTACAGAACATTTGCTTTAAAATCAAACTTGTTATCGCACTTTCGTATTCATACTGGAGAAAAACCTTTCAAATGCGAGCATTGTGGTAAATCTTTCAACTGGAAAACCAACTACGCCACTCATGTACGAATTCATACTGGTGAAAAACCGTTCATTTGTCGTTTTTGTAACAAAAGTTTTAGTCAACAAGGTAGTCTTTCTTTGCATATAAAAATGCACATCGGAGCCAAACTATATGAATGTACATATTGCGAAAAGAATTTTTTTACAAATACAAGTTTGAAATCTCATATGCGTATTCACACCGGCGAAAAACCTTTTGAATGTTCACGGTGTGGTAAATGTTTCACGAGAAAGCCAACTTTACAAATGCATTTACGAAAACATCTCGGTATCAAGCCTTTTAAATGTAATTCTTGCGATAAAACCTTCGTTACGAAAGCCAACTTACAAACGCATGCTAAGTTGCATGAAGGTAAAAAAATTTTCGAATGTATCAAATGCTCCAAAAGTTATGTATCTGAATTAAGTTTACAAATTCACAATAAAATCCACACTGGAGAGAACCAATTCCAGTGCGAGTACTGTCAGAAATCGTTTAATAGAGAAGCTGTATTGAAAATACATAAACGACGACACACCGGCGATGAACCGTATAAATGTCATTATTGTAACAAAAGATTCAATCAAAAAAGACAATATGAAAATCATACTAGCGTCAAGCCTTGTAAAAATGCTTATAGCGTAGGTTTATTCAGTATTATGCCCTGAATGGTCTTAAAATTTTGTTTTACCGAGTCGTATTCAAGCATTTCAATTATTTCTATCCTTATTATCCCTAAATACTTGATTATTTTCAGTTGGTTTGATTTTCCTCTCATATCTTCGTGTCCGTATCACTAATCTTTCATTTTTTAGTTTTATTCCATTTTGATATCATTTTTTGTTAAAAATATCGCCATTTTTACGATCGTTATTTTAAATTACCAGTTTGCGTTACGTATTTTAGTAAAAGAAGCGAATAGTGATGTACGAACAGTTTTCAATAACTTTTTGGAAGTTATAGTTCTGTGCAACTTAAAGTTGGCACGATTAGGTATGGCATAAGTATATACTTTTACGTCAGTGTTTGATTTTTTCGCTACTTATCTCGAAACAGGAGGCTGATATTAAATTTCATAGATGTGTTCCTTTTAAACATAATCATAGTCATTTTTATTACAAATTTTGATCTCATTTTGTAAACTTATTCTTTTATGCTTTTGCTAAACTGTCTTCATCAAGCTCAAATAGAAAGGAATCAACTTGTGCGTATTGCTTTTATTACATGCATTTTGATTTTCATCCTAATATGAACCAAAGCAAGGCAGATCGGTGCGCTAACCCTCATTTTAAAAATTTTTTCGCTTTTGCCGAGTTACTAGCGCATATCGAAGTATTTTTAATCACCTATGTTAATAATTTATTTAATTAATATAATAATTTATTCCTGTTACAATGTTACGATAATGATTTATTTTACTCGTTTGATTTGTTTTATTTTCAACAATAACCGTTCGGAATCAGCCGCATTTGAAAAAAGGTGAAGTTGGAGAGTTAAAATTCAACACCATTTAAATGCCAGTATTAAAATAAATAGCGTTTACTGATAATTTTCATTTTGAATCTAGTCCTCTGTTGTGTGTACTTTGTAGGTATCGAGCAAACGATTGAGATGTATGAGATGTATGCAGTGTACATAATGTTTCTTATAATTTGTTTGATGTGATTTTTTCAAAATTTACTATCAAAAATTGTGAATTTACTTTGCGGAATTCATGCTACAGTCGGTATAAAATGCAATATATAAATGCATTTTTTTGTGCATAATCACCCTCGAATTTTTAAAAAATTAGTTCACCGCTTTCTAATGTATCAATGTTCTATAACTACTTCTGTTATTTCGATTGCGAAAAAGAAACAAACACACCAAAATGATAGATTACGAAATGCAATTCATTCAACATTTCTCATAAGAATCATTATTACTGCTCAGTGATTGTGAAAAGATCTCTAGTCGAAATAATTGTATCTTATAGCATACTGATGTTATTTTTTAAGTCATTTTTAATAACTCTGGTTACAGAAAAAAAATGACCGTCACTAATTTTTTACTTATTTTATTGTCTATTTTAAGAAATTAAAAATATCTAATAAACGTTGAATAGAATTATTAATAATGTAAAACATGAAATAAATCTTTTAACTGGGTTAGCTATATTTTCCACGATAATGACATAAAAAAAGGAAAAGAAAAAAAGTCGCGTGAAAAACGACGAACATAAGAAATAAATTATTTAATACGTCGAATAACGACCACAAAAAGAAAACCATTAAATAGAAAAGAACAGAGAAAAACATCACCAACGCTTAGCTAATTTATCAAATATCACAGTTTTAAAAAATTATTTTTAAATATAATTATAAGTATACCTTTTTACGCCATTGTAACCTGAAAGATTTCGTTTGTCTGAAATTGGAAATGATAATTAGCGAACTATCGATTCTTTTTCATCATTTTCTGCCAGGTCGCAGAATAAGACTATGAAATATATATTTTTAATATTTTTACGACTTAAAAAAAAATACGAATAAAATAGATTAAAAAAAATCGATTTTTAATTTTGTACGCAAATTTTTACATGATTTTGAACTACTCGTTTCAAAACGAAATTCGATACAGAACTGTAATGACTGCGTAAAACACCTATTTACGGGGTACCTATTTGAAAACTAATCTGAGTGTAGAGATTATATAATTCAGAGCAAATCGTAAGAAAACAGTACACACAGCAATTAACGACGATAAAAACAAAACTGAAGTGTACAATTTGAAATTATGATAGGTACGTTATGACGATACGATGAATAAAATGGCTTCTTCATTAGGGCAATTTCATTTCCTCAATGAATTGAAATTGCTATAACGGGTACAGCTCGAACTGTAACAAAAGAACAATAGGTAAAAATTTGTAGATGAATATCTGCGTATAATACATTGTAAAGTAAACCCAAGATGACCTGGAACGTAATTTTGGAATTCTAGAAGAAGGTCTTGGAATATGGGATGCAGGACCCGGAGAAGCGCTTCGACGAGACACTGTTTTCGTCTGATCATCGCTAGGTTTTTGTTCATTACAAGGTGAATTGTTTGTAGTAGTTTTCATTACGGTTAATTTCGAAGTAAATGTACTATTTTGAACATTTGGAGAACCATCGAGTGAGTTGGTTTCTCGAATTTTGGTCGAAAGTTGAGAATTGGTTTCTGTAATCGCGGTTCCAGAAAAATTAGATACATTTTTCGTATTTTCGTCATATTTATTCTGCTGTAAATTATGAACATGGAATAATGTGAATGTCAAGATTACACAATAACTTTTCATTTAACATTCGAACTAAAATCTACTTACAAGTTGACGATTTCTCGGTGAAACACTAACATTGGCAATAGCTAATTTACTTCTGAACATTTCGTTATTACCGCTCACTGGAACTTTCATCGGATGATCTTCACTCTTTTCCTGGGCCAAGAATCTTTTCTTTTGAACAGTTGATTGTCTGACATTACTACTTGATAAATGATTACCTAAAGAGTAAAAATTAATTCGAATACAGCATGAATAAAAGAAAATGATGATATTGTAGGAGAGTTCAAAACGACCTCCTGAAACTACAATATTTTCACTTTGGATAATTATTAATGTACCAGCTGTATGCGGTCTTCGACCAGGGTAAGACAATTTTGATGCATTGCGGTAAGAATCGGTGCTTTTAGCGTCAATGTAACCTTCATTGGAACTGGATATAGGACTAAATGCTGAAATGGATTCGTTACTACTTGATACTGAAAAAATACAGAAAATATACGGAATCGTGCTTGCTTTAAAAATGTTCACGAATACTGCAACGAAATAATTTAAAAAAGAAAACAGTAACAGAATAGAAATATACTTTCGGAACTTTTCGATGATCCCGGACCGTAATTTGAATGGAACTGTTTTAAATCTGTTTGCAAAAAGAGAAAATAAGTGATTTGAGGTTTTAACGAAAAAACTCACAATGAAAATTGAATGAAAAAATGTCAACAATTTGAACTTACTGCGTTCTTGTAATTCGGCATTTTTCTGAACATCTTGTAAAGAATAAGTAGGCTTACTACCGAACGAAGAAACGCTGCT
Source organism: Ferrisia virgata (assembly GCA_900060175.1). Classification (NCBI taxonomy): domain Eukaryota; kingdom Metazoa; phylum Arthropoda; class Insecta; order Hemiptera; family Pseudococcidae; genus Ferrisia; species Ferrisia virgata. Next base: position 18,533 of record FIZR01031297.1, read on the forward strand.
TTCTGATGCCGAACTAGTTTGATCATCTTCTTGTACGTCGTACGTCGAGTTCAACTTTGAGTACGTATTATTATGTTCGACAGGCATATCTTCAGCAAGCGGAGAAGTATCTTTGATATATGAAACATTCATCTGATGTTGGCCAATACCAACATTTGCAAATTCATCGACGTCGGTTTTTAAAAATTCTGCCGACGTCCGCCATTTAGAGAAATTTTTACTATCGTCGATCGATTTATTGTACTTCAAGAATCTACCTAATAACATCGGAGTCGACTGACAAATCGGTGCGCTTTTTTTCACAGCTGAGCGATGATCATTTTCGTCATTTTCCGGAGTTAATTTAGCAAGCTTATTATGCAATAATTTTTTATCATGTTCTTTGGTATTACAAAGATCGGCAGCTTTTGTTGATGGTACGATCGATTTTGAGTTATCGTTCAACGTACTCAGTATGCTGCCATCTTCGTCAATTTTTTGAATGCGAGGATCACGATTTTGAGAAGTTTTGGAAAATGCATCGTTGTTATCGGCGGCATCAGTAATTGTGAATAGCTTATTCTCGACCGAATGTAGTACGTAACTTTTATCAGAAATTTCATTCATTGGTCGATTTTTTCTAAGAACTGAGATTGTTTCGTTGCATGAAGGCTGTGAAGTATCGTCAAATTTATGGAATGCGTTGAACTCAGTCTTATATTTCATCGAAGCCGACTCCAATTCATTTCTTTCTTCGATATTGATATGATTAGCGCGGAATTGATTACATAAGGCTGTTTTAATCAGCGGTTTTGATTTTCTATCTTCAAATGGCGTTCTAGTGAAAAAATTATCTATAGTGCCCGAGCTAACATCCTACGGAAATGGATGAATTTAATAAGTTTCAAAACTTTGATTTCAAATTCTATAATATTACGTACTAATATGAAATACTTACGGGTAAATGAATTAAAGAATCACTACAGTTATTTAGATCTATCAACGGAGATAATGGAGAGATTATCGTAGCTGAATCGAAAATATTGTCGAATTTCAAACTCGCAGAATTATCCTTTAAATAAGAAGACATCGAACAAGAGTTTCTTTCTTCGCACGGAGTAATTTTGACGCTGGTTTGTGAGTTTTCGTCACTCGAATACAACCTGTAAAAACAATGAACTCGTACAGTAACCTAAAGGTATTTTCGATCATTGTATCCCGTTTACAAGCTCTACTTACCATGTATCATCGTCGCTGCCCAAACTCAAAGAATCTAGGTCCAATATTTCGTCGTCTTCGATGGTGTATTTATGATAAGATTTCTGATATATCCATTCTTTGGCGTTATCTCTACAACGTTGAACTACGTCAGAATTATCCATAATACAATAAAGAACAGCAAAACGACGAAACAATACGACGAAAACCACTTTCGTTGAGAGTATGTTATTTTTCAACGCGAAAACCGAGTACTGAGTGACTTCTTACATTAAAACATTATTACATTATTACCACATGAATAAATTAGGATAGGCCTACTCTTCATTCAACAAATTGTTCTGGTCTTCTGTGATATTCTTTTCAACGTTTGTAACTAAGAGTTGGCAAATTTTACATTTTACATAAATGTCCTAAAAAATAGCACGAAAAAGTTGGAAATATTAGAAATTTTCCGATTGAAAAATGAACAATAAACTCAATACATTTCATGCATCTTTTCACTTTGTTTTGATTTTTTTTCAAAATGAACTATTTCAAACCATGGATGAAATAACTCAAATTTTTTATCATGCAAACACGTCCCATCCTGTTCCAAAAGATTCGATTCACACGGCTCTTCTGATTCTGACAGCTCCTGATTTATGAACGACATCAACGAGAACGACATCTGAAACACTCCCAAAACCACTGTCTACTACTGTCAGTATCGTAACCGATAACATAATAGTACATTTCAGAAAATGAAAAACTCATTTAACAGTCAACATTACAGTCAACAGCCTCAACATGCGTGAACATGCACGGAACATGCGCGTATTGCGCGTGATACGTGAAAATGTGAAAGTCCGAAACGGAAACATTATCAAACTGAAACTGAATCTAAGCAATGAATGTTAAGTTATAGGTATTATACTGATGCGGTCAACATTTCGTTCGCATAGTTCGCAGCCTAGTTCACAGTTTGTACAACCTTTCCGTCTTCTTTCGTAGTATTCAAAGTTTGATTTAAAGTTTGTAAACATTTTTTTGATATTTCACTCAATTTTTCCGAGCTTTCTTACGTTTTGATTTTCTCATTTAAGTGGTTTCCTGTAATTATTCTTCGATACTTACGTAATGCAGTTGTTAATTCGACGAGAAAGTGATCGCGCTACCAAGTATTTACGTTAAATTCATGATGAAAACATCGCAGTAGAGTGTTGTAATCAATTACAGCTTCATATTCGTAATGGATTGATAAATAAGTAATGAGTTGAGATCGGTGTATATTTTTCGCTTGGAGCTATCGCAATGTTTCGATTCTTGGAATAATTTTTATTTATCAGTGGATCAGCAGTTATCAACCATTTAGCATTGTCGAATGTGTGTTTGCAACGACGATAGCACTGAAAAGATCGTCGCTATATTAGCGTCGCGATAAAATGTAACAACACTTTTACACCTACTTCTACTTCGATGCAAATTTTAAATCGTACGTATATCCGCGATATGTTTTTTCAATTCGTATACCGGTTATCGACATCTCTGTCGAACCTGGTTCGTAAAAGTTCAAAATAAATACAGTGATGTGATTTTGTGTTTGATAGCCTTTCTCAACGACCCTAAACTGCGCTTGATGACTATTGATGTAATCAGCTGTGTGATGTCGATTGTGCTGTTACAATAGATACGAGTGTTATTCTTACGTTTTCATATTTCATCGTAAATTATGGAGAATAACGTCGAAAATGTGGAAGGAGTCGATCCTTCTTTATCACATATTAAAACGCCGGAAGAGGTGGTGACGATGGCTACGAAAGATAATCTCAAATTTGGCGTTCTTATTGGTCTTTTAAAAGTTGGAGAAATATCGAATTGCGAAGTTGTTAACACGGTGCTGCATTTGGTGAGTAGTAAAATTACTTACTTACTTTGCGTTATCAAATACCCACCGTGTCATGTGTTAATTTGTGTACGCTTGTTCATTGCTTTCATTCGATAATTTCGAAAACGTTAAATTAAAATTTTCCAATTGTATACTCGTATATTTTGTATGTGCATTGTATGTATATTTTAAAAATCGCAATTTGTTCGTCCGCAAGAACCGATGTGCGTTGATTAATCCTCATAGTTGGTGTCAGAGGTGAAACGTGGCTCGTTGAGTTATCGAGAGAACTGATAATAATGGTGTTTCTATACTAATACACACGGCTATCTCCTTTTTACTGTGTAGAAGTGATACACCTATGTGTGTAATGTAATTGCGGTTGTGTTGCCGTCGACCGCGAATGAACGCGTCAGAGTATGGCACAGTTCTATTACTCTACTACTAATTTTGTCGGTCAACTTATCTAGTAAATTTACTGTCTATTACTCGGTGAATGGATCAATAAGTATAGAGGATCACTGACTATAAGCTACGTCGCGTCATCGTGCATTTTATTCGAGTAATCGACTATACGTACAATTTTTACATTTATACACGTAATGTATTTATGCCTACGAGTACTATCTATGCACCAAATACTTATTATGCTGGTTGAAATGTAGATTCATTTTAGGAACGACTTCGACGTTGGTCAACTAGTCATCGCCACCTGTCATCACTTCCATGAATTCTGAAATCAGTATAATTATTAATTTCCTAAATTCGGTAGCTTTGAATATGTACTTGTTTTGAGCAATCGCTTTCTACAATTTTACCATCGAAGTCTACCGTTCCCGAACCATCGGAATCAATCTCTTGAATCATTAAATCCAAATCTTCGGTGGTTATTTTATCGTCGAGTTCTTTCAATATTTCTCGTAATACATCGGTAGTTATGTAACCATTTCCTGTTCGAAAATAGCCACAGTAAAGCAGCGTGATATTAATGCAAATACACGTAATGCCGAGCACGTCATTTTCGATGACACTTTTTCTTGGTGAGAATTGATGTTGGTTGGTGGTTTTATTACGCAGATTATAAAGAGTATCTGGTGGAATTCGTTTTTTTTTAATCATTTGATCGAAATGATGTTGAATTTCTTACAAGGGATGGACAATACGGACATTTAAATTGAGTGTTTATTTTTTGTTTGGTGTGATTTTAAGAGAGCGTTACGTTTTTGTTTTGATCTCGTTTGAATGGTTCCCAACAGGTCGGAATCGGCGGTTTTGTTTCTGCAATATAATTTCCGAGTATCGAAGCTCAGAAGTAACTTTCAAAAGATCACGTACCGATAACTCTTTATGTTTTTTTACCAACTTACGATGTATGAGAACTACATACGTGTACTTTGATTTAGCTCACCTTCTTTGTCGTATAGTCTAAAAGCTTCTTTCAATTCTTCCTGCATTGCGGCGGCATCTTCAACTTCGTCTTCGATTAGAAAACCCGCTGCTAACGTAACAAATTCCTCGAATTCCAGCTGGCCAGATCCTGCGGCGTGAAAATTATGTATCGTTAATTCACTGTGGAGAAATTTTATAAGAAGAAAAAAGTTGTAATGTGTAGGTTTGTAAATTATTTGTTCTGGTCGTCAGTTGAAAAAACAGATTTTCTTTTAAAATAGTTTTCCTAATACTTGCGCGTTATGTTTTTTTTTTGTTTTTTTTTTTTTTTTCGTTTTGTTTAGTAGTGTTTTTCTGCTTTACGAGACGACTCTCACCGTCTGCGTCAACTTCGGCCACAATTTCCTGTAATCTTTGTTCGGATACTTCATGACCCAGCATTTGCAGTATAGTACCCACCATGTGCTGTTCGATGTAGCCTTTATCTTGAGCGAATGCATCAAACGCTCGTTTCAGAACTGAAATATAAATTCAGTATACTCAGTACGAACGTAGCTATGTTCTCTGATTGAAAAATAAGAACGAATAATTTCGTATCTTCTGAAGTAATAAGTTCCTTACTTGAAACTTGTTCTTTGTCCAAATCTTCCTGTTGTAATTGGAAATTACATAAAAAAAAAAAATACACCGATTAATTGATTCGTATGTACGATTTGATTTCAACTCGGGTTATGCGAAGGCTACTGGTTAATGGTTACTCGTAAAAATATAGGCTTGTTATTGCAAATTTCTTTACTGATGGGTAGGTATAGGCGAGCAGAGCATTGCAAAAGGCGACCTGTTCATGTATACCCTCCTTTCTCTTCCTCGTATCGAGTATGATTTAATGCAAGCTCGTCGTATACGAGTATAAAAATGTACGCAGCAAAAGAGAAATAAGACATGAAGTAGCGTAGAAAACAAGTTCGAAGTACGAAAGTACCTACTCACCAAAGCCACCATCGTTCGTTCGTGCACACAATTCGGCGACAAAGCGAAAAAAAAAAAAAAAAAAAAAAAAAAAAATTTTTCAACAAAAAAAAAAAAAAAAAAAAAAAAAAAAAAAAAAAAAACTTTGTCAGCAAAAAAATATAAACAAGTTAATAAAATATATAGATATAGAGAGCTAGCGCGACAACGGATTTCAAATGCTTAATGCGCGAATACGACTGTGATATGGTTAGTAATTTCATGTAGAATGTTGAAGAGGTAAGGCGGAAAAGACGGTGACCAAGATTTCAAAATAGAAGGAAAAAATCAAAATTTTTCAATTTAGCTCGAAATAAAACTAGTGAATCGGTCTATTTGCAGTATTGCGAAATTAAAGTCAGCGGGTCACAGTGTTCGCGTTTTAACTCGCTTTCACGATTTACTCGTCGTATGTCGTACGTATTTACCTATTTGCGCATATACGCTGAAGCTGGCCGCGCCGTGTTACTACTCCTCGTCTTAATCTATTTGCGATATTGTGCATTGTTTTCGCCTGTAGCCATAGCTATTATAAAATTACACGGCTGCTGCAAATTATTTTAAGCGAATACGTCTACGTATATGTAATACGTACTGCGTACACTGCACTGTCTGCAGTTTGTTTTCGATACGAATGTACGGTACGAGTAATTGAAATTGAATTTATTTGGCGACGTTGGTGTGGGAGGATCGAAAACAGGGGTACAGCTTGATCTTGAACAAACTGTTTGATAAATTGTTTTCGTCTGCGGTTCGACTCTCGGCGTTGATTAGGTGTTATTTCGAGTTGATTATTCGAAGCGGTAGAACAATTAAATCGCGTCAAGTTGCATTTAGAAGTGTACTTATAATGTGCTTTGGTTATACGCCGCCGGTGGATATGTGTCTGAAAGGTACGAGTTACGAATATTTATTAATTGAGAATTTGTAGTGTCTGCTTTTATATTGACTAATGAAGCGATAGTAAATCGAAGACGAAAAGTTGCAGTTTAGAGTTTCGCAAATTCAACGTAAAATGGTCGTTTAATATTAAACTAATTCGTCCAACACGTATCTTAGCAGAATATTTAAATTCAGTTCGTACCTCGTGTTGTGTGTATTATACCAGGTGTCCTGTAAATGGCGTAATATTTGTTTTAGGAGAAAAAACAGGCAATTTTTGAACCGATAGATTTCAAAGTTGACCATACGTTTGCCGCTGACCTTTTAAATATGAAATTTTCATTTTTTTTTTCTATAAGAAGTGATGCTCGATTAGAAATCTATTACTCGTTCTGTTGAAGTTACAAAAAAATAGATAAATAAATAAATAAATACCATCCTCGATAGGTCAAATTTACTTTCAGTGTTGAAATGCTCGATTAGAAATCTATTACTCGTTCTGTTGAAGTTACAAAAAAATAAATAA
>FIZR01031299.1:0-18314 GCA_900060175.1 Ferrisia virgata
TCTCTCTCTCTCTCTCTCTCTCTCTCTCTCTCTCTCTCTCTCTCTCTCTCTCTTCCCAAAAAAGAAACAAAAAAGAAGAAATGGAAAAAGGCTGCAGCTCTGAGCCACCTATACGCTTGCTGTATGCACACATTTGACGCTATAGTTGCTGGTTTCCATTTTCCATTTCATCGGCGCGAAAATGACTGCTCGTATAGTACGCGTGTAATTTAAAAGCCATCGTCGAGAAACATAAAAAAAATATGCCAAGCTGAAAAGCCTATTCGCACCGTGTCGCGTATTACTAAAAGAAAACTGCAGCGTGAAAATTTCATCTCATCCAAAGTACCAATAAAGTAGTCGTTTAGACGCTGTCATCTGTTGAATAGTTTTTAGTGTATATAGTAAGACTGTCGCGTCGCTTCGCCAACTTTCAACATATCCTATTCGCGTCCGTATGTCGTAATATTAAAAGCTGCCTTTGGCGAGGAGAGAAAAAAAAGGAAGAAAGAAAGAGAGAAAGGAACGCGTGAAGATTTTTGTCAGCAGACGCACATCAAAACGAGACCGACTCATATAGTCAGCAAGTTTGCAAAATATTACAACGACGACTCTTTATTCGTCCTGGTGTGGGGGAACTTTTTGTAAAATTATTACCAAAAACACAGCGACCAAAAGCTATATAGTCAAGCTGTTGCACCAACTTTCAATTGTTTTGCTTTTCGGTATTGTCGTCGTAAAATGTTTACGTGTTTCTAATTTTATGGATAAATAATACCTACTCGTATCTCCTCCTACACACTAACTTGGAAGTATTTTAGTTGTAGCCTATGTCTAGATGGGTGTTTGACTTGGTAGCTTTGTTGTTCATATTTGTTACGAGTTTTTGTTATGATGATGTGATGTTTATCAGCAGAAAAAGGTACGCGATTGCTTATTGCAATAAATTAGAGAGTGAAATGAAATTTTTATTTACCTGATTTTTGAGTTCAATTACGTTTGAAAAAATATTATGCTTTTATAGTGGTCATGAAGATGTTCCTGATAGACATTTCAGAAGTTACGTTAATTTGAAAAAGAAATACAGTTGAATGAATGGCTGGTACCAAAAGAGAACGTACAAATTGAGATTCTGAGTATCAGTAGATAGAAAAATATATGCGGTGTTAAAATTGTAATAAATAAACTTTTCAACAGATAAAGGGATCAATGAAACCTCGAAATGACCAATATTTCATTCCGCACTCATTCAATAAACCAACTAGAGTTTTCTTAAAATATGTGTATGTTGAAGTAATTCTGATTACAAATACTGGTGAAAATGAATGAAAAAAGTGTCGTAAGAAATGAAAAAAAAAAAAAAAATGGTCACAAATGAATGTAAAAATACGAAAGTTTATTAGAATTAATGAAAAAGTATTACGGAGTGCAAAGATTTGTTAAAAATATGAGAAGAAATAATGAAAAATTGATAAAAATTAAGCAAAAAAATAGAAAAAACTGCCAAGAGGTATTGAAAGATCATCAATATCCGCAAAAGCATTGAAAAAATGGAAAAATGAACGTAATATGTAAGAGGAAATCGTAAAAATTTTTAAAACAAAGCAGAAAAAAAACTGCTTTACAGACTGATTTTCGTGATGTATTGTAATCCTAAGAATTGAAAGAAAGCTTCGCAAAACGATGCTTTTTTCCTAATCAGCGTTTCGTGTAGGAGGGGTTCAATGGAACTAAAAAGTCGAGACCCTCAAAAGGCACATCTAGGGCCCCTACTAAATGTACGTACCTCATTTTAACTTCCTAGGTCGATTTGAAGGAGAGTTATGTGAGGAACAAACTCAAAAATTAAGAAAAAACGACCAAAAAACCACATATCGGGTCTGTAAAGTGGGTGAAAGAAGGCTGAAAAGTCGAGATCCCCGAAAGGCATATCTAGGTCCCTGCTAAATGCACATATCTAATTTCAAGTTCTTAGCTCAATTTGGAGGGGAATTGTGTGAAAAACAATCTTGAAAAACTCAAAAACTGAGAAAACCCGATCAAAAAACCTGTATTAGGGCGGCTGGATGGTGCAATGGAGCTAATACATCGGGACCTCCAAAAGGCACATCTAGAGTCCAAACTAAATGTGAATACTAAATTTAAACTTCCCAGCTCAATTTGATGGGGAGATAGGGAAGGAACAGCACTTTTTCAAGGTCAGAAAGGGGCAAAATCCCCACATCTCCCTTCCTAATTGACTTAGGAGGATGATTTTTGGGTACGTTATTCAACTTCGGATTCTCTATAAAGCTGGATTAAAAAGGTGCAATTTTTGCGATTTTTACCCTTTAGCACCCCCCTCCTCCCTCCCGAAAGTGGGGCGATTATCCCCACTCATATATATCTAAGCTCCAAACTGAGCCGATTGACCAAATTGGAGCGATTTTGTTCGGTATCGAGCGGAGTAAATAATTTTACTGTTTGGAGGAAAAAAATAAATAAATAAATATCTGACATGGCTGAAAATTGTCTCAATGGTCTTCGAGGACCCAAAAACGGATTTTGTTGATATCCCCTCCTCTCGTCATTCGCCGTTGGGCGAAGGACTGAAATAGCATGGTTTTCATTGACAATATGACATACATAATCAGGCTAATAACTAACTAAAATTCACAAAAATTTTTGTAGAAATACGAAAACACTCAAGAATATTGGAAGATGAAGAAAAGATGAATACGTATTCAAAACGGAGTAAAAATGTTGAAAAAATTGCGTAAAAAGTGTAGAAAAATTGTCAAAATTTATGAAAAAGTGTTGAGAAATGCGAAAATTTAAATAGAATATGAAGTAAATACGTGATAAATTGTTGATTGTCAAGTCAAAGTGTTGAAAAAACTTTGTAAAAAAGTGGAAAATACATCAGAATTTATGAGCAAGTGATGAAAAATACTAAAGTTAACCTAAGATATGGAAAAAAAAACGTGAAAAATTATTTAAAAGTGAGTAAAAAGTATAGAAAATAAGCCACAATTCATCATTGAAAATCGAGTAAAAATGTTGAAAAAACCCCGTAAGCGATGTGAAAAATTTATAAAAATTTATAAAAAGATATTTGAAAAATACATAAATTTACAGACATTATAAGTAGAAATTGTTTAGAAGTATGTAAAATTGAAATAAATCTTTGGGAAATCGCCTAAAAAGTATGGAAAATTCATCAAGAAAATTTTCTGAAATTCAGAAAAAAAAATGTTAATAACTACGAAAATTTACCTGAAAAAATGCGAAAGAATGTAGAAAAAAATTAAAACTGAAAAAAAACATTGTTTAAATACAAAATTAAACTTTATCCATGTTCTAGAATTTAAAATTCATAAATTTTTGCGCTGAATTCGCATAAATCTAGAAATTTTCTTCATCAGACTATGATTTTTAGGGGGAAAAAAATGCTTAAAATTGAGATTTAATTTTTTCGAACAGTAACTGAATGGTTCTAAGTGTATTTTTTCATGCTGAATTCAAATGCATGTTTCAAATTTCTCGTTAACGCTTTGATTTTGTAGGAGAATCAGATTTGAGGGTGTAAAATACATGAAATGGGTGGTTTTTGAACAACTCTGGATTAAATGAGCTGGATTCTGGGAGTATCATTTGGGCTAAATTCGAATCTGTAGACGAAATTTCTTCAACATACAAAGAATCTTTTTTTAAAGAAAGTACAAAACCTAAGTTTGGCAACTTTTTTAAACTTTATTTATCTATGTATCTGATCCATTTCTGTCTGTGTTAGGAAGTATTTCATTAATTTTTCAGCCGTTTTAATAATTCAAATTACATTTAATTTTCGATATCAAAGCCTTCGTTTTTCGATCTGAAATTTTAGAACACCTGGTTTCCTTTTGAAGCTGAGGTGGATTTTCACACCAAATGTTGTATGATATCATCGTATAATTTATCTTTTGACTCTGCGATTTTTCTTTTTTCATCAAAATTCATATTTTAAGTACCCGATGACCATTGTAGTATTATTAGAAAATTCTCCTATCATATTGCTCAACGGTTGTATTATTATTTATACCACTCTATTTGTCAACTAATCTTCTCTCGATCATCTCTTTATAATGGAAAAATTGAACTGCAGTTGTGAATCCCGCTTTCATTTCACTTCCATTAATATCGTCGTCGGTTACTATTCCACCGGCAAATTACGTGACTACACATTAACATGATCCGTGCGACGATTACAAAGAATATGTACACACGTGAGTAACGTCAGTATGCATATAGAGTATACTCTCGTGCACACTTATACGCGTGGTACTGTTTCATTGTATCGTTTGTATGAGACCTTTTAAACCGCACCATAAACGGGGCTATTATTTCAACCCATATCAGGAAACGGCGGTGTGGATTAAATCCCTCCTCGAATCAATTCGCTATCTTGTTATCGCTATTGAAATGCAAAGAAGTCTTGTTCTGCTGGTCGCCTCTCAGGATGTCAAGACAAACCCGATAACGTGGAATTATCTTCACTGATGGCCTCTCGTATAGGTTACGACGAAAAACTAGGGCAATTTAAACATACCGCTTTGGTGAGAAAGAAAAGAAATGATGAAAAAAAAAAAAAGAATAAAGACATCTGAAAAATAAGGCGAGGAGGATCAGGGCCAGCGCACGTGTTCGAAGTGTAACTTTCGCAAACGATAAGAAGAAATACGCCGTAGTGAAGACCATTTGTATTACGCAATGTATGCTAGGTATATGTATGTATGTATATACTTACACAAAACACCAAGCGGCGGTGCGCATTTGACATGGTTTTTTAGTTTTTTTTTTTTTTTTTTTATTACTTCTCTCTCTCTCTTGTTCTTCATTCATCTTCAAACAAAACGACACGAACGTCTCTCTATACCTATAAGGAAACCCAGAAAGGGTTTCTTGATAACTGCGTAATTCCATCAATACGTATTTGAAACAGCTGCTGTTGGTCTAATTCTGCTCTTTGTCACTATATAGTATTAATATTCGTACCAAATACACATGTACGTATAATATGTGTATACTTATACATTGTACAAGTATCCACGTGGTTATGTGCGAATAGAAAACTAGAAGAAAAGACTCTTACAGAAATAATGCTGGACAATGGAAGGACCTCTACGTTGTATGTGCCACAAGATACGTAGTAGGTATTATTTATACGCACCTAAAATGATCAAAAAAAATATATATATATATGTAGGATAAATTGGCTCTAACCTGCCTAGATATCTGATAAAAGGTATCGTGTGCAATCGAATAATGAACGAATAATTCCATACGTTGCGTTTTGTTGGCGAAATAATCAAATTTTTATAAACGATGGCAATCGTACGTAAATGATAATGATAATAATATCATTAATCGATACCTATTACCTACCTTGTACCCTACGCTACGTATCTATAGACATTGTATGGCTGTATGCATTACCAGCACAACAACTTCGTCATCATTCTGGCTCCAGTATGCTGGCTAAATATGTGTAAATGGGAATATATAGTACGTGAAAAGGAATTTTCGTAATAGCGAATTTATTTTTGTTCTTTTTTTCTTCGTCGCCTTCCTTCCACATCGTGTATAGTATCTCAAGGTCGTTTGGCAAATTACGCCGATGAAATGAAATGAAAAAAAAAATAATAATAAAGTGAGGGAATCAGTGGTTGGTCTATTGGATGACGGCTGCAAATCATAATGTAATGTACCAAAGTAAATAATAAAGATATCAAGGTAGGTACGTACGTTTATTCCCATTACTCGATGTATTGTGAGTGTCTCCTCCGCCTTCTCAGTACCTTTTTCCATTGGGTATACCAGCGTTCATATTTCCATCTGGTAATTATCTGTGAAGCGAACAATGATAGAAATTGATATTTAATTATTTTACCTGGAAATTTTCGTCACTCGAGTTGGCTTTTTTATTTGTCGAAGAATCGTTTTTTCTTCTGTTGGAATTGTTGTCGCAGTTGGTACAGATTTCGTGTATAATGACCATTGGTAAATATGTAAGGATTTAAAGATTTCGAGATGTATTTTCGGGTGTTAATTGGACCGAATCTGATTAGTAAATCTGTATTTTTTTTTTCATGTTCTGCAACGAAGGCCAGAAGCGTATTGATTGGATAGTTGTTTAAAGAGGAGGTTCTAGTCCAGTTGTAGTCAGAAAAAATAGTTTATTTTGAATTTTTTGAGAGTCATCGGCCAGGACTTCTTCAGGATCGTTGGATGTAAGCTATAGGATTCTTTCTCAGTGATAGAAAAGGTACATGAGTTATGGAAATTTGGCATTTGTATGTTGGGCATAAGGGAGTAGAGTTTTTATTCAGGAGATAGGAATATCCATTCGTGTGATGATTACATCGTCTTTTCTACAGATGTTGAAGTTATTTCTCGGAATTGTATGATTTTTTATGTTTCTTAATTTGTTTGAGGTGGGAATTTGCTGCCAGAATAGTTGAAATATGGATAGGTTTAGGTGCATTGATGAACTGCTTTAAGTCAGTAAGAGGGATAGGGATAGTTTGGATAGATCTATGCAGCAATGCGATTTTGGCGGAAGAGTCAGCTGTTTCATTACCTGCGATATTTCTATGTGAGGGAACCCAACATAAGACTATTTTTTTGGATGGAGATGAGAGAATGTAGATGGTTTTTTGTGTTATGGGATGCTGTTTTTTGTTATTCAGATGTTGGATGGTATGCAAAGCAGAGAGTGAGTCTGAGAAATTTACTGAGTTGTTTATGGAGAGGTCGCGGATATTTATGATCGCCATTTTAATTGCATATAGTTCGACTGAGAGAACGGAGAAGTGAGGAGGAAGAGGGCAGAAAATGTGGTCATCCTCATGAACAAAAGCACAGCCTGTCAGCTCTGAGTTTTTAGACCCGTCAGTGAATAGGAATTGATGGTTTGCGTATTCGTTCAGGAGTTCATTAAAATAGGAAGTGACGGTAGATTCAGTATCAGGTTGGATGAATTCAGTTAGTAAGTAGTCTATTTCGGGGGTAAAATCGAGCCAGGGCGGATTGATATTTATGATATGATGTCGAATGAGAGTTTCAGTTTCAGTTATTCTTCAAAAGTTGGTAACTTTTATGAATTTCTAGTAATTGAAGATATTAAGGGTTCAAAACAATTCTATTCAATAACATTTTTCATTTTGAGTCCGAATATGTCAATTAGTCGATTCAAACCAATATCTTCTTTTTTTTTTGTTGCAAAAAATCGCTTTCTAATTAGGATGAAATCTACTTTTTAGACTGTTTTGTAAGATTTTCCATGCATGGAGAGAGATGAGAGTGGTACAAAATTTATATGATAATTTTGGTATGAGATTCATTAAAATTGACGATTTTCAAGTCGTAAAATTCAAATCTGAATTAGAAAATAGTACCTGATCCGAATTTTACAACTTCGACTTCCTAAATTTTGATGTTTTCCACCTCCTTTTCATGCCTTCTATTTAGGAAGAAGTTTAATTTAATTTTTCAATAAAATGGCAAACAGGGAAGGGCAGGAGTTGAGAAGCGAAGGTTTCATCGTTACAGATACTCTTACATTAACCTCGGGTTGAAATAATTTCACCTACACCATCATAATTATCTTCACTACCGAATAACGGCTAAAAGTGAAGTGTTTTTTCAAAGAAAATAGAATTTTTTCTTTCTCACATTGAAGGCCTTCTCAATTCACCAGTGTGTGAGTTTTTTCATTCCTCTTTTGTGTGGAGAAAATATGCCCGTGAACGTTGACATACTTCCATGAGATTGTCGTGGAATAAGGGATGTGTGAATATCAACAAAACTCATTTTGAGTCTTACATTAGAAGATCATTCATTATGACCATTTTTGAGCATGTCAAAGATCCATCATCATTTTCAAGTCATGGTAGTTTAATCCAATTTTGAACATTTTTTTTGAATCTTGGCTCTATTGATAGCTCGTAAACTTCTCTTCATTCCCATGTAGTTACCTGACCATAAAATTCTGCTGGAGGATGAGGTGATGAGTCACTCTTAAATGTGGCAGAAGTGCACCCATTGCACCTTCACACAACCCCCAAAAAATCGTCTTGTAGCTTTTGCCATTTTTTGTGACGGTGATACGTATCTGCTCTCCAAATTGAGCTATGGAGTTGTTGGGCTTGTGGCTGTAGTAGGACTTTTTGATATGTTTTTGAGCGGTTTCAAGTATTTTCTATCAAATCAACCTTTATCACTACCACTGATGAATAAAAAAGCATTTCACAGCAGTGGGTTTTTTTACATAGTTCGCAAAAATCAGGTTCAAGAAGTAATACATTAAAATTTTTAGGGTTTCGCTAAACCCCTAGGAGCATGATGAGGCTTCAGCTCCTCAAACGTTGAGCGAGTCTTCCTATATGATTTTGAGAAAATTTAATAAGTGATAGTTTGTGCGATTAAAAATAGTGAAATTTTATTTTTTTTAGGTTAAAAATGTCATTTAATGGACTTTTTTGTGTCTTTCACTGTTGGTTTTAAGTTGATGTTTTTCGCTCAAGCTTAAACCAAGCACGTGAACACCAAAATATGGCCGTTTTTTTTCTTAGGAAATAATGGTGAAGGGCTCAAAAACCTCCCAAAATTTTGACCTATCTCCGCTTATGGCAACAATCGCGAAATTTGTATTCTATATTTGGTAAGGAATGAAAAAGTTGAAAGAAAAAATTTTCTTTCTCCAGTAATGGTTACATTAGAGGTCCAAATTTTGATAGTATGTTCTGATTAAGGCCTCCATCTGCCTCATTACATGGTGCCTGTTAATCTGTAGCCTGATTTTCTGTGTTGTCATATTGTCAATGAAAACCATGCTATTACTGTCTGTCGACCAACCGCGGGGGGGGGATAGTAAACATAATTTGTTTTGGGGTCCTAGAAAACCATTAAGATGATTTTCAACCATGTCAGGTGATTTTTTTTTTCACCCAAGTGGGGATGACCTTGGGTTAAAATTCAGTTTCGCTCCATTTTGAGGGGAGGGGTGCTGCGGAGCAAAACACGCAAAAATTGCTCTTTTTTGGGCCAATTAAGAGAAAACCAAAAGTTGTACAATGTATCCAAAAATCAACCTCCTAAGTCAATTAGGAGGGGAGATATGGGAGGTTTCCCCTTTTTTGAACCTTGAAAAAAGGCTGTTCCTCCCTTATCTCCCCACCTACTTGAGCTAGGAAGTTGAAATTTGGTATATACATTTAGTTGGGATCCTACATGTACCTTTTGAGGGTTCCGACTTGTTAGGTCAATTGTACCCCTCCTCCTCCTCCCAACTCCACCCAATAAAGAGGTTTTTTGATCGGTTTTTCTCATTTTTTTTCATTTTTTGAGTTTGTATCTCACATAACTCCCCTCCAAATCGAGCTAGGAACTTGAAATTAGGTATGTACATTGAGTAGGGGTACTAGATGTGCCTTTTGGGGGTCTCGACTTTTCAGTCCCCCTTCACCGCTTCACAGCCCTAGATATAAATCATCGCGTTCAATTCTCATGATGGTAATATTTCACGTCGCAAAGCATGCTTTTTTTTCAATTACGATTACATTTCTTTGCTCAAATTTTTATCGTTTAATTCTTCCATCTTTTAATTTAAGAAAGATATGTCATATTTTACCAATCACCGTTGAAATTATCCACTTTTAGTCCGCTATCCATGGATCACAAAGAAATGACGATAATTACCAAACACTGAAGAGAAAAGTAAAACTTGATCTATTCGGCATGCTCGTATTATCCAGTAAGAGATTGTCCCCTACCTCCTCACTTATTCCGAGTCACCATCTCACTTTTTTTCTTTTTTTTTTCAATGAGTGGCAAGTAATCATAAGTTCGCCTATCTCTCATTTTCTTTCTCGTTTATCCGAACGTGGGTCGTTGGTTTTTGGAACGACAAAAACATCAAATAAATCTCGACACACGGCGTACGGTACTCGGTAACTACGCATCAAATCCACTTCGATAAGTATAGGTAAGTAGGTGCACACGTAGAGGAGGAGGGAAGATTTCTGCTCTCGAATCTCTCGTCAAAATTAATAACCGCTCGCAACCCCAATAAATTCGATCACCGTCGTTTACCTGATTCCCGCAGCGAAAATGAGATTTTAAAAAAGAAATTAAAAAGCGAAAAGGCCCCGGCAACTAATTTCTGACCAGCGTTGTTAACGGTTCCACGTCGTAAAAGTCTTGACCCTTGAAAAGTTACCATACGACGAGGTGGTTTCAAGTTACTATACTCTTAAGCCGATAATCCGATACCATCATTTCCCCTCTGCTCGTACCGCGTCCAGTTTTTACGAACGGTGTGTCTCTCCCATTGCCGTTATATTAGATATTTTTTCTCATTTTTTTTCATTTGTACGAGGACTTGGTCGTTTTGGCTTTTAAAGAAGTAAAAGTCGCGCTCTGTCTCTTTCTCTCTCTCTTGTTAGCTGTCATCTTACGGATTGGAGAAAACTTGCCTTTTGAAAAGTTTATTTACTTTGTACGCGAATCTAAGAGCAAGAAAAATGAAGATTTCTGCATCCCTGTTCCTCTTCGCTATTCTTTTCGACTGAAATAATTTGGTCGAGTAAAAAAATTAGCTCGTTGAGTCGGTCGAGATTAAAATTAAACACAAAACGAATAAGGAAAAAAAATCAACATAATGAAACTGAAACTCCGCAGCAGTCCGCGATAGGTGGAAATTAATGTGCATAGCTAGCGAATTTGTTGCTTAGTATTATGAACATTACAACATTAAACAAATTACCTTCATTAATATATGCCAGAAAAGTAGAAAAAAAACTACAACATTGTATTTAGCAAAAAAAAGTTGGTAAATAATAACAAACAATCTATACATTTCGACTGCTTTTTTTTTTTTTTTTTTATTAGATGGTAAGCGCCCAAACCCGTCTACACGTTTATTAAATATTCAACACGCCGCATCAAAGTACACTTGTATTTGTTAATTTAATTTTAGTCGGAAGTCAGATAATCATCTTTGGTGTTTAGGCGGTGCGGTCGCGCTGGCAGTCGCAGCTGCGAAAAAAAAAAAAAAATCAACAACAACGAAATAGTAATGAAAAACGGAAGCTGTTAAATTCGCTGATCTGGTGACCTATATTTTTTACTTTGGAAATTTAAATGGTACATAAAATGACCTCCCCTGTACGTTGTAGTATCAGGTGTCTCATCCTCCTTCTCATCTGTACCATCAGCGAGGTAATAATTTATACGCCAACTAACTTGCCAGCGCATGGTGCTTATAACGGTGACTTCGACGACGTTTTAATTTTTCCCTTTTTTTTTTTTTTTTTTTATTTATTTTCCATTTTTGGCCAAACGTGTAAATGTATGTAGATCGGTCGATTGCGCCAGATATTCGAGTTCGAGGTACAAGCCTATACGAGTATTAATTACCGTCCGGCCGGCCGCAGCCAATGAGCCTGTATAACGTTTCGTAGTACCTAGTAACGTGTGTAGGAAGTCACCAACGGGACTGCGAACGTAAAAGTAAAGGTATAAATGAGGCGAAGAGGGGGGGAGGGGAGGTATTTATGGTACAACGATAGTGAAATATTATTCGTACCTATGTACGTCTAGTTGTTGGGTGCATTACATTACACGTTATCTGTGGTATCGATCGGTGATCTATGCGATTGTTCGGCTCAGTCGGCGTCGTCGTCGTAGTCGTCGTCATCATCATCATCGCCATTTATCATAACTGTCTTTATAGCGGTGTTGTTTGCAGAATTGGCGGGTGGTTGTGGAAGAGTCTAGTACGATGACCTATTATTGATAGATATTTAGCTCGCATTTATGTATAGGTATTTTAGATAGAGTCGTCGTCGTTTTTACGTATGTATACTTTAGCTCGCCATACAAACACACCAAAAAAAAACTATACGTGTGTTTTTATACGTGGTAGAGTCGCAGTCGCACGAAAAACAAACAATACACGCGGCCATCGAGTAATAGCTAGTCTGGCGAATTTGCCAGTTGTCGCACGAGCATAACGATGATGATGATGATGACGACGACGACAACGACAACGACAACGACGTCGACGATGTGCACCAGACGGAAAATCTTTGAACCGTGAAATCGCGCGCGCTTCCCATTTATCCGCGCCGAATGCTGAGTAAAAAGAGAAAAAAAAAACTAACCGTAGACAATTAAGTATGCATCACGAAAACCGCCGCGAATTCGAAGAAATACTCGCATAGATAGATATGCAATCTGAGAAGAGCGTACCAGACAAACGAGTATCTTGTCAGGCAGGCGTTAAGCCGGAAAATCATTGCGATTTCGCGACCGTGCCGGGTAGTTTTCCAGACTCGTCTGTCCAGGAGAGATATAGTTATATGTATATGTGTGTATTGTTATGCGCGTGTACTCGTATATTCTGTAGAATGTTTGGTATCCTATTCTTATATAGGTAGGTTAGGTCTTTTAGTTTAGTTTAGGAGTTGAATGGCATAAAACATAGCTGCACAGTACGCGCGTAGATTGTTATCGGGTTACGTGATGGGTGCGGTGTGGATTTTCAGCCTAGCTCAGATGATGTTTCCGACAAGCTTGGCAGTATCGAGAGGATGTATGTTTAAGAAGGTTCTTAGAATACATGGTATGGTTTACTGCTTGGTTTAGAGTCCAGTTTGCGAGATTTCCGGTGGCAAAGGAATACGATTTTTTTGCCCAGATTAAATGTATGTAATTCGTGTCGGTAAAGGAGAAGGAAGTCGTCTTATGTGATGGGGTGTCGTTTTGATAACTTATTATTATTATTTCTGTTAAATGCTAGGGCATGGTGTGTTGTGATAAGTACGAAAATACTTTGATTCATTAGCGATGCTGAAAGACTTTCGTCCCTTCTAATTTGAATTTTCAATTCATATTTTAGCTTCGATGATGCGCATTGTCCAGTTGCCTTTTCGTTCATGAACTTCTGCAAACGATAAACTCCGTTGTTCTTAAATTTTGAAGTACTTTCTGAATATAATTGTTACTGTCTTTCTCTTTCACCAATTATCGAGGTAAGTGTCAAATAAGAGAGGGTCTAATCGAGAAAATAAGTTTATAATAACACTCAGCATCGTCGAATTGTTAAGAATTGATACACTACATGGTCTACTTTTTTGTACTTTTTCAGTTTTCTGTTGGTCAAGAGAGGTAACTCTGGTGAGGGGTATCCAAAAAATGAATAAATATTCGAACTCAGTGACCTGAAATGAATAAGATTTTGTACGTCAATTCATCAACATCGAAATCTGTTCAATAGCGCGTTCTGGAAAAATCGTCGAGAATTGACCATCAGAAGTGTTACGTCATCATTGAACTTATATCAGTGGACAGATTATTATGGCCTGGAATGACATCAGTGGACTTATTTTATGAAGAATTGATTTTATGATTTTCAAGTTGAAATGCCGAGGAAAATTAGAGATGCTTGAAGTTGATTCGTCAAAACAGTTGACCTTGACCTTAAATCGACTTAATGATTTTGAGTTGAAATGTCGTCATTCGTTGAATTTGCAACAGTTGACCTTGACTCTGGATTGATTTTATGATTTTATATTGAAATGCTGAGGAAAATTAGAGGTACTTGAAGTTGATTCGTCAAAACAGTCGACCTTGACCTTAAATCGACTTAATGATTTTAAGTTGAAATGTCGTCATTCGTTGAATTGGCAACAGTTGACCTTGACTCTGGATTGACTTTATGATTTAATATTGAAATGTTGAGGAAAATTATAGATGCTTGAAGTTGATTCGTCAAAACAGTCGACCTTGACCTTAAATCGACTTAATGATTTTGAGTTGAAATGTTGTCATTCGTTGAATTGGCAACAGTTGACCTTGACTCTGGATTTATTTTATGATTTTATATTGAAATACTGAGAAAAATTAGAGATGCTTGAAGTTGATTCGTCAAAACAGTTGACCTTGACCTAAAATCGACTTAATGATTTTGAGTTGAAATGTCGCCATTCGTTGAATTGCCAACATTTTACCTCGACTCTTGATCGATTTTAAGATATCAAGTTGAAATGTCGAGGAAAATTAGTTGAACTTGACTCCGGCTGATTTTATACTTTCAAGTCGAAATGTTGTTGAAAATTGAAAATTTTTAAAGTTGACCCATAAACAGTTGACCTTGACTCTGGTTTGACTTCATGATTTTTAGTTGAAATATTCAGGAAAATTAAAGAAAGTTGACCCGTCAACGGTTGACCTTTACTTCGAATTGATTTTATGATTTTGAGCTTAAATGTCAGCAGTTAAGCTTGACCCTGAATTGATTTTAAGATTTGAGAAAAATCAGTTGAGCTTTACTCCGCTCGATACCGGCTAAAATCGCTCCAATTTGGTCAATCGGCTCAGTTCAACGACGGATTAGATATACATGAGTGGGGATGACATTGGGTCAAAATTCAGTTTCACTCTATTTTGAGGGGAGGGGGTGCTGAAGGGCAAAAAACGCAACAATTGACCTTTTTTGGACCGATTAAGAGAAAACCAAAAGTTGTATAATATATTCAAAAATCAACCTCCCAAGTCAATTAGGAGAGGAGATGTAGGGGTTTCCTCCCTTCTTGACCTTGAAGAGGGATTGTTCCTCCCTATCTCTCCACCAAATTGTGCTAGGAAGTTGAAATTTGTTATGTAGATTTAGTTATGGCTCTAAATATGCCTTTTGAAAGTTCCGACTTTTCAGCCCCATTTCACCCCTTCACGGCCCCAATATGTGGAATTTTGGTCGTTTTTTCTGATTTTTTGAGTTTATTCCTCGCATAACCCTCTTCCAAATTGAGCTAGGAAGTTGAAATTAGGTATGTACATTTAGTAGGGGCCTTTTAGGGGGTCTCAACTTTTTAGCCCCATTTCACCCCTTCACAGCCCTTATATGTGGTTTCTTGGTCGTTTTTTCTAATTTTTAGTTTGTTCCTCGCATAACCTTCTTTCAAATTGAGCGAGGAACTTCAAATTAGGTATGTACATTTAGTAGGGGCCCTAGATGCGCCTTTCAGGGAGTCTCGACCTTTTAGTCCTATTTAACCCCTTCACAACCCCAATATGTGGTTTTTGGTCGTTTTTTCTAATTTTTAGTTTGTTCTTCGCATAACTCTCCACCAAATTCAGCTAGAAACTTGAAAATAGGTATGTACATTTAGTAGGGGCCCTAGATGTGCCTTTTAGGGGTCTGGACTTTTTAGCCAAATTGAACCCTACCTACCAGTAATGCTGATTAGATGCGATGCTTTTTTTCTTTGGAGAAATTTTTTAGGATTCTTTTTTTAAAAAAGGTGTTTTTTTTTGCGTTAAAACGTGTTTTTCTAGTATTTCTCGACGGTATCAGCTTTTTTGTGTATTGATATTAGTTTCACCAGTATGAAAATTGTTTGGACTATTTTTACTTGTGACCGGTTGTATCTTAATGTCGAGTTCACGTAATCGAGTATGTCACTTAATTTGTCCATGATGATTTTTGCAGATGACCAAATACTGGTTTCGATTTTCATTGTAAGAGAAGCGATTCGATTGCTAAAATAAATCGATCGAGTGAAAAATATGTATAGGTGATTTACCAGCAGAGATATCGCAATCAGGCTAAATAGTATGGTTATCTTTCTTTGTCGGAATTTTCAACTGTTTACAAATACATGCAGTGGAATTCATCTTCATCTACGAAGACGACCGATTATTTAAAAGAGATGTTAAAATAGCCTCTAGTATACTAGAAAAACGGAGAAAAAAAATATATCAAAATTTTTGTAACCGGATATTCGATATGCTCAAATATGGTTGAAAAAACAATCGCGTACATCTTCGGAAGAAACGAGCTGGATACAGAGGATGGCAGAGATGGAGCGGTGCGCGGGTCTAGCTACGATTCGATTTTATATAATGCGATTTCGCATTTCGTTATAGTTTGGTAGCATAGACTGACTGGTACGATAATTTTCAGTGTAATTGTTTACGGAGGATATGGATGGAAATTACACGTGTACTGTGTGCGTTTGTAACGGTGAAATTTCCGATTACCATTTTTGGTCGGTAGGTGGAGGCGGGTAATCCGAAATAAAGAGGAAATTTTACGTAGGAATATTTTCACGCGTCAAATGATCGTAATATGCAATTGCTAGATTTTGATAGGATAGAATGCATACGGAGTGAACTTTTCTATACGTATACAGACCGAGTAATCGGATTTCAACTTGGAAGAAGAGAGAAGAGTAGAAAAACAGTGTGGATCTGGTTCTCGTTACACGGTAATATGTTCAGTGGCAGAATTTGGTGTATGAAAATTAATGAATTTTTTTTTTTTCCTATTCAACTCCGTGGTTCGTGTATTATAAAAAGGTACGGTTGAAAAAGCAGAATGGAAATAGATAATCTTAAAATTTCGTATTATTGAATATGCGTAAAGTAATAAGTATGTATAATCGACTATTGGAATTTTTTTTTTGTTTTTTTGGCACCGAACCATTTGACTTATAAAATCAGTGGCGAAACGTCACGTCGTCTGCGCGACGATGGTAATTGCATCGCGTGTGTTTGCGATAGCGGAAATAATATATTATTATATTGTCTGAGTGTAATTGTACCTACCCATATAATTTTTTCGCACAAAGCGTCCGTTTGTCTGAATGCGCCCAATTTGACGATTTTTGCGCGATATGCACAGTGCGTTGGGAGCCTATGTACTTATTTGACTGGATAAAGGTGGACACGCCGACAAGCAGACAGAAAAATATGCTAGTGAACTTGGAAACGTTACGTTGGTAAAAGAGTGCCCAAAAAAAAAAGCCAGTTTAACGCCGTTCTCATCGAACTGTCGTATCCTCCTGCTTCTCGCTTTTTCCTACCTGTCCTATTCGCTAAATACGACTCGTAATTAACGTACATATTTTGGCCGAAAAATTTATTTACGATACGGTTGACGGAGTTGGTTTATTTCAGTTGCCTAAATGGTGTTCTACGAATCGCTCCTATATGGTCTATTGTTAAATCACGAATCGACGTGCAGTTGTGTTCCATTTGATGGCGTGTGTTTTCGATGAGCGATTTTTTTTTCTTCTTTTTGCTGTTTACTCAAGCTAATTAGTGATAGCGTAGATGATGGAAAATGTCGAAGGCGAATGGTTATTCGTTCGGGGTCATGAACGAATTCAAAGTGGCATGGGTGGTGTCTTATTTCCTTATGTGAAGTTTATGATTGTTGACGTTGTATAGAGGAAGTTCCAAAAGCGTGCTGCGTATACAAGTAACCGTGAATTGAGTTGAAGGTGGGCAAAATTTGGCAAGATCATAGGATGCAGAAAAAAAGGAAAGGGCTTTAACAAGGCTAAAACTCTGAAATGTGAACTTTTATTTAGTTTAGATGTGTAAAAACTTGAAACGCAAGGGTCCTATGACATGAAGAGAAACTTGATATACTGTGTATGGGATTTTCTAAAAAGCTGAAATTGAATTTTTGGTACTTATCATTTTGACTCTCTAAATCTTGTATGGTGAATTGATGAGAACGACGTAATCCAAATTCTTGCATATTCTCAGACGATGTATTGAAATACTTGCAGGTAATTAGAGGTTATGATTCAAAAATTGGAACTGTTGCCATATGACTCCTAAGTTTCATAGTGGCTTAAAAGGGATGGAAGAGGAAATTCTAATTTGGCAATATTCTCGAGTGGGTCATTGCAACATTGATAATTTGATCTCATGATTCAGAATCTAGTGCTAACCTCATTCTAAATCTTATGAAAACACTACAGCAAGGATGGGGTATAATCCGTAATTTGTAAAATTTTCGAATGAAGTATTAAAATGGAGGCAATTTGACCTTTTTATATCAAATGTTATCATTTGCAGAAATGTGGGTACCGGGGGGGAGAAGGGGGATTAAACATTTCCAAATGTAAAGCTAGCTTTGAATAAGTGATAACAGCTACTATTAAGAATAGTGAAATGTTTATTTTTTGATATTTTTCTCTCGGTAATTTTCAAGATATTTGTCTTCAGGAGGGGGAGGGGGTGATTCTAGGCTAGGTTCTAAATTAACATCAAAAGATTTTTAATAGTGCATTCTGAAAAAATGGTCAATAATCGACTGTCAACAGTTGACCGTCATGATCAAATGACATTAATGGACCATCAGCAGTGTGACGTCATCATTGGGCGGATATCAGTAGACAGATTTTTATTACCTCGAATAACATCAGTGGACTTATTTTATGAAGGATTGATTTTATGATTTTCAAGTTGAAATGTTGAGAAAAATTAGAGATGTGACATCAGTGGACTTATTTTATGAA